>JAQQSK010016233.1:0-10508 GCA_028658325.1 Potorous gilbertii | reverse complement strand
CGGAAATCTCCTTCACTGTGTTGCTGCGCGGCTTCCACTGCTCCAGAATTTGTCAGGAGTTCTTTTTAGAGGGAATCCATGGGCTGTGGGTTTGGAGCTAGCAAATGTGAGTCTTTCTACTCTGCCATCTTGGCTCCACCCCCCCCTTTCTTTCTTTCTTTCTTTCTTTCCTTTAGATTTTGCTTTAACAAGTTGGTGTGTGATGTGCACAGAGAGCTAATTCAGAGTCTTGTAATGATAAGACATTAATTTCCTGTCAAAATATAATCAATTTAATATTCTGTGTTATTTGGTACTTACTATGTCCAGTGATCCTGACTCTTCATTGTTGTGTTGGTGGTGGTTGTTGAGTCATTCAGTCATGTTCAACTCTTCATGACCCCATTTTGGGGTTTTCTTGACAAAGATACTGGAGTCATTTGCTATTTTCTTCTCCAGCTCATTTTCCAGATGAGGAAACTGAGGCAAATAGGGTTAAGTGACTTTTCCAGAGTCACCCAGCTAGTGTCTAAGGCCAGATTTGAATTCAGGTCTTACTGACTCCAGGCCTGGCACTTTATCCTCTATGTCATCTAGCTACCTCCTCTATTTTTAAGAAAGTATTAATGGAATATAGATGTCTATAAACATTTTACTTCCATCTTTCATATGAACCAAAATATTACTACTGGGTCTTCATATGACAGCTCTTCAAATATTTAAAGACTGCTGAATCTTTCTTAAGTCTTCTCTTTCCAGATTAAATACCTGTTTTTTATGTGATCCTCATTTGGTATGAACTTGAGTTACATCCTGATTATTCTTCACTGGATGCTTTCCAGGTTATTAACATAATTTCTTTAATGGGCTTCTCTGGACTGAATACACAATCACAATTGTAATATTTTTCACCTGGATGCAGAGGCAATTTGACTATAAGAAGGATAGTTAATCCCATACTATTATGACTTTTTACCAGTGAAGATTTGTGCAGGAAAAGCAGTATAAAGAGTACATCTGGAAGAAATATATTTAAAAAATTGTGCTAGGTAAGGCATGTCATGACATAGGGGGATAATTGATAGAAACCACAAGTGTTGCCAAGTCATGAAATTTAAAGGAAAATTTTCAGCATACTGATTGGCCTCCTGTGGAGGTTTTTTGTTTGTTTGTTTTGTTTTGTTTTAGAGAGACATCGACAAGGTTTGTGAAGGATGAAATGACATGGTAAACTGTTATGGTAAATTAGGTTTACCCAATTTATGTGGCAAATGAGGCTATTAAACCTAATCAACTGTCTTCCTCAATGTATCTCCTTCTAATCAACCACATTCTGCTTGGACTGTTCCTTAATGGTTAGTGTACTCCTACCCTTTTCCTGAATTCCTCTGTCTCAGTGATTCTGAACTCTCAGCCACTGAAATATAAGCTATAAACATAAATTTGAGGTCCCTACTGTTCCATCACTCCCATTCATCTGATTCCTTTTCTTCCTCCAAATGTCCCACTCCTACTGGGCTTGCTGGAATGCCTGCTCCATAAGTAACATACTTTTCCTTTTAAACCTTTTCCTTTACCCCTCATTCTGTCTTCTGGAACCCCCTGAAACTTGCTCTCACCTGACAACATTTCATACCTGTCCGTACTTTTCAGTTTTACTTTCGCTCATATTCCCTAACGCACTCACTGATCTTGGTGGGGAAGTTGGAATGGTCTCCACTGAAACTTCTAGACATTACTTTTACTACTGTCATTAAGTAACTTCGCTTCCATTGGTGTTCACATATTTATCATTCAATATATCATATGATATATCATCCAATCCAGATCCTGGTTGCCATTATCTATCAACCCCATGGCATTCTTTCTTCATTGAGTTCAGTGTCTGGTTCATAGACTTTCTCTTCATCTGCCCTCATCTTAAGAGACTTTACACTCATATTGATGCTCTCAAATACTCTAATTTCCCTGTCTTCAGTTTACTCAATTGGCATAACCTATTCCTCTGTCCTAATTCTGCTATACACAGAAATCATCATATGTTTGATATTGCTGTCATTCACAAGTCAACAAGTATTTACTGAGTACTAACTATATTCTAGGTACTGTGCAAAATGCTGGGAATACAACAAACATTTAAAAAAAGTGTGCTTACAAGGTACTCACAGGTGTTACACTTCCACATTTATGAATTCTAAAATTCCTTCTGCTCATAGCATCTTATCATCCACCTTTTTCTTTGTAATAGTAATCTCTAATTTGTCTGTCCTTCTCATCAGCTATTCCAAACTTTTTCATCCATCTTCAAGCCTCCTTGCCAATTTTTAGCTAGGAATCTAATCTCATCCCTCACAAAAACATCATTGGATAAGTGATCCTTCGTCTCTGATCTATCACTGTATCTCCTTCTCTAGCCCTGTTTCTCATGTGGGAAAAAAATCTTTATCATTAATTAATATTGTTTGAACCTAGCTTTATGTAGCTAAAAATTGTCTAATCTGAAGCATTATCGTAAAGGCCAGGCTGGCCTCAGAGATTCTTAAGGGAAGCCAGAGACCACTATAAAGAATGCTGAGATCCTAGCAAGATCTTGTTTTAGATCAATTTAGGTCTTGGCTCCACCCAAAAAACTTGTGTTTTAGATCTGCCCAACAGCTTTTCACTTTGCCCAAGTTTTATTGAATGCTTATACTGACCTCTTGATATGCATCTCAAGCAACCTTTTCTATTTGCTAATCACTCAGCCTTGTTTCAACTCTATATAGTGCATACCTTACAGAGACTGAAAAGGGGGAGTTGCACTTTTTTCCAGCGATCTTTCCTGAGCCAAATGACTTAAAAAATTTTTTTCAAAAACTTTTTCAGGTTCTAGAGTTTGTTCTTGACTGACATTCATCAAGAGGCAGTCATTCTCTTTGCTAAGCCAACGTCCTCTCCATGTATCCTTGACTTTATCCTTTTCCCTTCTTCTCTAGCTGTTTGTCCAAATATTATCTGAAATCTAATGTTTAGTCTTTTCATATCTGCCAGTTAATTTCCTGCCACTTACAAACATGTTTGTGTATTGTCCATCTTAAACAAAAAACCAAACCCTTATCTAATAGAAGTTACTCTGCTATCTATCCTCCCCTCCTGAGCTAAACACCTTGAGAAAATAATTTACATTCACAGCCTCCATTTTCTCTGCTCCCTATTGATTCTAAATCCTTTACAATCTAGCTTCCCCCTTCATCATTTAACTGAAGCTTCTCCCTTCCTAAGTCACCAATTCATCTCTTAAGTGTGAAACTGAATAGAATTTTTTAAATCTTCAACCATCTTGATTTCTCTACAAATTTTGACACAAACTTCTGAATAATTTCTTGTGTCTAGGTTTTTTGTTGTTGTTGTTGTTATTTTTGAAGGGCTTTTTTGTGTGACATTTTTTGGTGCTCTCTCCTGGTTCCCCTCTTATCTGTTTGACCACTCCTCAGTCTCTTTTGTTAGATATTCATCCAGGTCATGATCACTAATTGTTGGTATCCCCAAGGCTCTATCCTGAGTTCTCTTCTCTTATCCCTTCAAACTATTTTGCTTTGTGAGCTCATCAGCTCACATGGGTACAGTAATCACCTTTATGCATACTGTTCTCATAGTTATATAACCAGTCCTTATTTCTCTTATGACCTCCAGTTTTGAATCAACAAGTACTACTTGAGCATCTCAAAGAGGATTCCTGTAGGCAATTAATTCAATATGTCTAAAATAGAAGTCATTATCCTTCCCATTTCTGAGAAATTCCCAAGGATTAGACTTTTTTTTTTTGTCTTGCTCCCAAAGCACAGAACTAGGATCAGTGGATGATTGCTGCAAAGGGCAGATTTAAGCTTACTATAAGAAACTTCACTAGCGATATAGCTCTCCATAAGTAGAGGATCTGCCTCAAAGTTAATAATCAGCCCCTTCTTTCTAGAGGGAAGGGAAGGAAAAATGGAAGTGAATAAATATATCTATAGTGCCTACTATGTCTACTATAGGCACTGTGCCAAGAGCTTTTTTTTTTTACTTTTAACATACATAACCTCATTTAAACCTTACAACAACCTTTTAAGGTAGGTGCTATTGATCATTCCTATTTTATAGTTGAGGAAATTAAGGCAAACAGAGATTAAGTGACTTGCCCAGGGTCACGCAACTAGAAAGAGTTGAGGCCACATTTGAATTCAGTATTTCCTGATTTTTCTCTTAGCACCCTTGAAATCCATCATACCACTAGCTACCTGTTAAAGCAGAAGCTGAAAAAATCACTTGTCAAGTGTATTTTAGAGTGAATTGCTATTCAGATGCAGGTTGGATTGGATTCAGGAAAATCTATAATTCTGTGATTTTATCTGTTCTTAAATATAGTCAATTAATGAAAAATATTTTCCAATACATTATATTTCAAGATTTTTTTTTTGATGTTTTGATTTTTAAAAATAAACTTAGAAATCCTAGTGGTAAATGTAACTTAATCCCATAAACTAAAAATTCTAAAAGATGAAAATGATTTACTTCTATTCTAAATATGTCTACATTTTAGCTGTATCTCCATCTCTATTTTAGATCTCTGTCTCTGTCTATCTCATTCTTACTCTCTCTGTTCTCTAAGATACTATTTTTAATGAGTTCTCTTCATTTTTCTTCTCCTACTAGTACATAAAACATTGGTGAATTTGTTCACATGAAAGTGGGATTGATAGTACAAATAAAATATTATATTAATTCACATATTAACCACAAACAGCAAGACACACTAAAAGCTATTAACTATCAAATCTCTGCCCTAATTTATACAATACTTTCCCCTACCCTGTTATACACAGGATGAGTTTTGTTTTGTTTTTAAACAATCCTGATAATATAGACAGGTTGAATAGAGCAGTCTATCTGGAAGATAAGAATTTTAGAATCAGATTAGATTAGATAACTATCAGAATGACTACTTTTTCTTTTTTTTTAATTTTTTAATTAATTTATTTGTTTTTAGTTTTCAACAATCACTTCCATAAGTTTTAAGTTTTCTCCCTTCCCTCTTCAAGAGAGCATGCAATCTTATATGGGTTCTACACATACCTTCTTATTAAATGCATTTTCACATTAGTCATGGTGCACAGAAGAATTAAAATGAAGGAGAGAAATCATGAGACAAACAAAAACAAAACATAACATAACAAAAGAGAAAATAGTATGCTTCATTCTGCATTCTGATTCTGTAGTTCTTTCTCTGGATATGAATGTCATTTTTGCATCAAGAGTCCTTTGGAAATATTTTTGGTCCTTGCATTGCTGTGAAGGGCTAAGTCTATCAGAAATAGTCCTCACACACTGTGGCTCTTACTGTGTATAATGTTCTCCTGGTTCTGCTCATTTCACATAGCATCAGTTCATATAAGTCTTTTCAGGTTTTTCTGATGTCTGCCTGCTCATCATTTGTCATAACACAATAGTATTCCATTGTATTCATATACCATAACTTGTTCAACCATTCCCCAATTGATGGGCATCCCCTCGATTTCCAGTTCTTGGCCACCACAAAGAGAGTTGCTATAAATATATTTTACACATGTGGGTCTTTTTCTCATAAGATTTCATTGGATAGGACCCAAGAAGCAGTATTGTTGGATCAAAGGGTATACACATTTTTATACCCTTGGAGCATAGTTTCCAAATTGCTCTCCAGAATGGTTGAATCAGCTCACAGTTCTTCCAACAATGAATTAGTTTTCCAACTCTCCCACATCTTCTCCAGTATGTATTATTTTCCTGTTATGTCATATTAACCAGTCTAATAGATGTGATGTTGTATGTTTTGATTTGCATCTCTCTAATCAATAGTGATGTAGAGCATTTTTTAATATGACTATAGATAGCTTTAATTTCTTCCTCTGAAAACTGCCTGATCATATCTTTTGAGCATTTATCAATTGGGGAATGGCTTGTCAGAATGGCTACTTTTTCAGACATCTGTACAATGAATCACATCAAAGAACCATGAAAAAGTAAGATACAGGAATAGCAGCAAACTACCACACAACAGAGTAGAACAGGTGTTTATACCTTCATCTCACCAGGTTTATTTCATTGTGTCAGGTTCAGACTCTGAATGATATATAATAATGAGAGCTAATTAGCATTCTCAATTGGACAAAAAAACAAAACAACACTGACGTCACTTCTACCAGCACAAACACCAAAATAATTAGAAGAAAAAAATTCTTTTTTTTTTTTAATACTGTGCAAGCACAGTGTTTAAAAACTATATAGTTACTAGTACTGGAGAAAGTCATTTCCGTACATAAGAAAATTGAGGCTAAATTCTGAACTTATAGTTATTTCAAAGAATCAAAAAGAATTAGTGTTGGAAGCCTCAGTGATGATCCAGTATAATCTACACAACAATCAAAAACCCCCTCAACCTACTATGTATCTGACAAAATCACCTAGACTTTGCCTTAGAGATCTACAATGATATTAATGTCATTTTGGATACTGATATTATTTTTTAAAAATACAGTAGAAGTAAAGCAGAGGTGTCAGGAGGGATAGGAAACAAGAGATGTGCACAAACAAAAAAGGTTAATGAGTAGAATTTGTTAGGAAAAGTATATGTCTATATATGTGTACATATATGCATGTGTATATCTATATCTATATAAAAATATATCTGCACCTTCAGTTCTGGCAGTGGGTTGGAGGAAAGGCAAAAAAAAGACCAAAACAAAAAGTGCACAGCAGAGAACAAAAGAAAACTTACAAAGAAGCAAAGATGGACAGCTCTGTACACATCATGTAATATTTATCATACAGGCTTTCTTAAAATGAAAATTTATCATTAGATACTTTGAATCCTCTCTTATGTTCTGATATGTACACGATATGCTTTTTATTCTTTTCTTTGTATTTAAGTTCCAATATTTAACTTTACGATTTTTTTTTCTTTTCTATTCTGTATTTGTGTTCTGGTGTTTGAGTTCAATATAAAATTTAAAAAATGTTTTTCTTATATTACATAAACTTGCCTCTTTTTAACTTCTACTCACTGTTCTGCCCTATTGAATTAAACAAAATGAGTTTAATCCCTTTTCCACTTGAAAATTCATAATTTGCCCTCATGTTATCTGGGTTTAGTACTTTCAGTTCGTTCAAGTATTCCTCAGATGGCATATCAAGCCTTTTGCATTGTAGTTATTCTCCTCTGTACACTTCCTAGCTTATAAATCACTTCCTAAAATGTGGCTCCTAGAGCTGAGCACAATACTCTTTTAGTTCATGCACAGGTTTGGCCCTTGTTTTTACATCACATTATTTCTGATACTGTTGCTACTCCTAATTCCTGCAGATACTTACACCACATGAATGCTGAATAAAAAGGGGGTATCCCACTTTAAGATAACTCAGCATTTCAAAGTGCTAACATAAACCAATACATTAAGAGTTATGCTATAATGCACCCATGAATACCTTAGAATTAAATACCTAGTCCCCTGGTACATTAAAGAGCTTGTTCAGTTGTTTTAGTCATATGTGACTCTTTGCAGTCCCATTTTAGATTTTCTTGGAGAAGAAACTGGAGTGTTTGCTGTTTCCTTCTCCAGCTCATTTTTGTAGATGAGGAAAAGAGGCAAATAGGGTTAAATGACTTGCCCAATGTCAGACAACTAGTAAGTATCTGAGGCCAAGTTTAAACTCATGAAGATGAGTTCCTTTGACTCCAGAACTGAAGCACTATCCGCTGTACCATGCAGATACCCCTAAAGGCTTGTTTACAGATTCTTTTTTTAATGGATAGGAAGCACGGACATTTAAAAGTAATGAAGAATAATTACAGATAAGAATATTTGAAGTTATAAAGTAAACCAATGTCAAAATGTTAAATTTGCATAGTTTTTATAAAAAATAACATGTAACTTGAATTATCATGTAGCCTATATCATTTGACATGATTTCTCTTGCAGTGCTAATATTTGCATTTTCTTCCCTGCAGAGTGATTTAAGGATATAAAGAGGTTTACAATAATCCTGTTTACAGCTTCAGTTTGAAATAGATAGTCTAGAAAGCTGCAGACTTGCCAACATCTCTTTTCCAAAGCAGTTCCATTTCCTTCAAAAGTTTTTTTGTTTTCTTCCTCCACCAAGGGTTGATTTCAATAAAGGACTCAATTGAAACTCAGAACAGTGATTCCTTCATAAGTAAATTTTTTCCTTCATTGTATTTCTGTTGAAATTACTGTTTCATTTCAATAAAAGGATTAAAACTCATCGAGTAGCTTCACTAACTTAAAAAATTACATAGCTTCTCACAATATCATATGATTGTCTGACTGACAGCCTAAATAATTGAATGGAAGTTTTTTTGTTGCTGCCAGTAATTGGATGAGATGACTTGACAGAGCAATTAATCACAGTTCTTAAGACGAATAGTTGGTTTCTTTTTTTCTTCAGATAGTAGCTCTCACATACATTCATTCAAACCCACCCTCTCAGTTATATATACTCACTTTTTTAATAAGGCTGACAAATAGAAATACAAAATATATAATTTTTCTATCTAAATCCATATTGAGGAAACACAAATTAATTTCAAGTTGAAGAAAACAAAGTCAATAGGCATGACATTTGTATGAGATGTCATATAGCAGGCACTTGGCTGTCATAATAAGCTGCATGCAGATCAGCACAGAAGGATTTTAATTTATGGATAAAACCTAAGCAATGATAAAATGGATAGTTCCAGAGGAAACTTGGAAGACTTCTATGAAATGATACAGAATGAAATGAGCAGAACTAGAAAAATTCATTCAATGATCATATCATAGAGGAAATTAACTTTGAAATATTAGAGAAATCTAATCTATACAATAATCATCTATGAGCCCAGAAGACTGAAGATGAAACATAATATCCTTCTTCTGACAGAGAAGTGATAAACTTAAAATAAAGAAAGCAATATTTTTTTTTAAACATGACCAACTTGAAAATTTCATCTGGCTAAATTTTGCCATTTCTGATGATAGTTTCATCATTTTGTTTTGTTTTGCTTTGTTTTGGTTCAATGGGACACCATGGAAAGGAAGGATTATAGAAGGAATGTAAAATAAAAAAGTAAACTTATATAAATGTGTGTATATATTTATATATGTGTGTGTGTGTGCATATGCATATACACATATGTATGTATGAATACATGTGTATATATGTAATATACATCTATATCAGTAAAACATAGGAATTAGGGAATAGACACATAAACCACAGTTTCTGCATAGTTTTAAAAACTATTTAGACCTCATGAAAGTTAGACCGTTGATACTTATCATTTGGGAGTCTCAGGTAGGTATCAGAGCATATTAGAAGAAACACAATATCTGGAGTCAGAAAGACCTAGAATTTCTATTGGGATATTTACATGCTGTATGATTATTGCCAAGGCCCTTCATTCCTCTGGGTCCTCTCTCCCCATTTCTAAGGAAGAGTTAGCAATACTTGTACTGCCTACTGATGAAGTTGCTTTTTAAAAAAGGGAGGGGGATGCTTCAAGTGCTATAAGAGTGAAGTAATGATGATAAGTATGGTTATGTAAGGAAATAGAAAGTAAATGAAAATCCCGAAGGCTATCAAAGCAGTGTGGAAACAGGCAATAGCACAGCATCAAAACTCAAAAACTCAATTTGAAAGGCACGATAAATGAAAGTTCTGAGAGATAGAAATTCTTGTTAATTAATAATCAATTTTATTTAGTCAGACCTGACAAATAATGCAGTCAGTGGCTTTAATAAACCAAAGACCCCTCATGGAGGCTGTTTGAATATTTAATACTTATGGGAAGGGGGGTATACCTAAGAGTGGAAATAAACTCTGATTGATTAACAATTGATGAGGGGGTGGATAAGGTGGACCTCTTGCTGAGGACAAGGCTCAGAAGCCTTCGGCTATCTGGAAAGAGGCATTCATCTCTATCCCATCAATGAACAACTCACTATGGTGGGGTAAGAGTTCCACCTATATAAGATTCTCTTCCTAAAGTATTCCAGTAGGTGGGGGTCCCACTCAAGATGGAGAAGCCTCTACCCAGTGGATTTTGGACAATCTCATCTATCAGCAATGTCTTTCACAAGGACTGGGTTTCTAGTGAGGAATTAGATAGGAAAAACCTTAATCCTAATTAAATAAATGATTATTAATGTAAGAGAGAAATAATAATTTCTCTCAAAGCAAATGTATCATCAGATAACAATGTGCATGATTACAGGTACAAAGCTATAATCAATAACAATTTATTACTATTGACTTTGACTCCATCAGCATTATCTGCTTTACAAATCAGGTATCCAATGGCACTACCAAAATTGGATTTGATACATTCCTGCTTTGTGCTAAGCACTCTAGTAGATATTGGAGATACCAACATAATGAAGGAAACAATCTCTACTCACAAGGAATTTAAGGAATTTGTATTTTAATAGAGAAATGTACATTATAATCCATCTTACTTGAATGTATATTGCTGG
>JAQQSK010016232.1:0-10508 GCA_028658325.1 Potorous gilbertii | reverse complement strand
TAGGTGTGATGTGGTACCTCAGAGTTGTTTTGATTTGCATCTCTCTAATCAGTAGTGATTTAGAGCACTTTTTCATATGATTATAGATATCTTTAATTTCTTCCCCTGAAAATTGTCTTTTCATATCCTTTGACCATTTATCCCAAATTGACTTTCAATCTCATCATTCAAATGGAAGTCCCATCTCCAAAGTTACTAATGATCTCCTTTGTCAGATTCAGTGGTCTTTTCTAAATCCTCATGCTTCTTAATGCCCGTAACACTGTAATCATTCCCATCATTCCCTTCTCCTTGATACTCTATTCTCTCTAGGTTTTTTTTTTTTTTGTGAAACCTCTCTCTTCTCATTCTCCTCCTACTTACCTGATCACTCCTACTGAGTTCTTCACCCAGGTCCTGACCACTAACCTTGGATGTCCCATAAAGATCTATTCTGAGCTCCCTCCTCCCTCTGTTTTGTTAGTGACCTTAGCAGATTCCATTGATTTCATTATTATCACTATGCTGATTATTCTAAGGATCCTTACTGGGGCGAAGCCAAGATGGCAGTGAGAGCACCTAGATCTAATGTCTAGGACAAAGTCCTTCAGATACCTCTAAAAAGAGAATCCGAACAAATTTTAGAGTGATGGAATCCACTAGGAGACAGAGTGTGGCAGATTTCCAACCTAAGACAGATTGGAAGGTCGATGTGAAGGATCTATTGTACTGGTCTGGAGGAGCGCACAGTGCACAAGCTATACTAGTGCAGAGCTGAACAGGAAGCCTTGAGTGGTCTGAAGCTGCAGCAGCACTGCAGAATCTCCATATTAACCCAGGACAGGAGTTCAGTGGAACTGAGTGAGAGTCGCAGAACCTCAGGTAACTGCAGCAGCTGCTTCTGAGACTATCAGTCTGCAGATTAAATATCTGTAAGTCACCTATTTGAACTTCTGGGAGTCAAGATAGTGGAGTGATCTATAAATGCTCTAGACCTTCTCTTGCCAACCTTGAAAAATCCAGAGAATATTTCCCCAGGAAAAAGTCCTGGAACACTGAGATCAGCAGAAGGGGTAAATAGTCTCTTAGTCTAGGAGGTTAGGAAAATCACAAAGAGGGAGTCCCTCTTGCTGTGGCTAAAGGGAACAGGACAGGACTAGAGCTGTCCCAGATAGCCCCACTTCAGCGAACCAGGAAGAGATCCAGAGCCCCGAAGTATGGAACCTGTAATCATCAACACCAGTACACCAGGTGTGCCTCAGCACAGCCAGGGTAATTGGGAATACATTGGCACAAATGGGATTTCAACTGTGTGCTCAGGAGAGGAGACCTCCTGCAGCCAGACCACCCCTCACCCACACTTAACATAGTTAGCTCCAGGGTAACTCCAGGGAAACATAGAAAGACATCACCTGACCTCTGCTTTGGCACACCAGCCAGTCCAGCACCAGGTAAGCTACAGCATTTTAGCTTCTATCTGAAAGAACCAGAGGCCACAATACATAAAGCCTCAACTTCTAAGCACAAGAACCATAGGACATAGCCTCCTGTGCTGCAGAAGCAGAGATCCACTTTAAAAGCCAGGAAAAGGGTAATCATCATGAGAAAGAAGAAAGCCAGAAAAGATAAGACGATAAAATCTTTCTATGGGGACAAGGACCAAAACAAGAATATCAAAGAGGTCAACAATGAGATTGCACTCCCATCTGAAACTTCAGAAGGGAATATGAACTGATCTCAAGTCCAAAGATCATTGTTGTAAGAGCTCAAGAAGAATTTTAAAAGCCAAATTAGAATAGAAGAAAAATTGACCAACAATTTTAAAAATGTGAACAAAGAAATCACAGAAGAATTTTAAAGGAAAATTGGAATAACTGTATTGCCAAGGCAATATTTACAGCACTGGTGGTGACTATGAATATATCAGCATAGTTCACAATCACAAAATATAAAAGACTCTCCATATAGAAGGTAGAAGAAATATATTTATTTAAGCACCACAGAGCCAAATCCCAGAAGCAGAAAGCAAAGCTATCACAGTATCAAAGAAGTTAATAAACATGATCACTGCAGAGGGCAAAGTCATTCTCAAACCTCACTTACCTCAGCCAGAGCCTTCTCACTATTAACTGTCATGATGTGTTAGTTGGCCTGGATCAGTTGGCCTGCGTTCTCTCCCCTCTTACCTGACTGCACTCACTCACCTCCTCCTGGTTTGACTCAGACCTTCCTATTCTTCCTCTTTAACACGCTCTTCCCACCACATGTGACCCAGGCTTCCAGGTGATTTAAGCAGATCATATAGGCCTATTAATTCGTGAGAAAGATCTTTCCATTTAAATATTATTATACTAATGGAAAAGGATGTGCAAAAACTAATTGGAGAAAATAACTGCTCAAAAGCAAAAATTGGAGATATGGAAAAGGAGATGCAAAAATTAACAGAAGAAAACAATTTGATAAAAATTAGAATTGGGCAAGTAGAAGCTAATGACTCTATGAGACATCAAGAATCCATCAAACAGAATCTAAAGAGTGAAAAGATAGAAGAAAAGGTAAAATATCTTACTAGAAAAACAATTGACCTGGAAAATTGATCTGGGAGAGATAATCTAAGGATTATTGGTCTACCAGAAAGCCATGATGAAGAAAAGAGTGTGCACAATATCTTCCAAGAAATCATCAACAAAAAGTGCCCAGAGTTCCAAGACCCAGAGGGCAAAATAGTCATCAAAAGAATCCACTATTCACCTCCTGAAAGGGATATCAAACTGAAAACACCAACATCATTGCCAAATTCCAGAACTATAAAGTGAAGGAGAAAATGTTGCAGGGAGCCAGAAAGAAACAATTGAAATATCAAGGAGCTATAGTCAGGATCACACAGGACCTTGCAGTTTCTACATTAAAAGATCACAGAGATTGGAATATGATATTCCATAGGGCAAAGGAGTTAGGACTATAACCAAGGATCAATTACCCAGAAAAATTGATCATAATAATTCAGGCAAAGAGATGGACATTCAATGAAACAAGGGATTTCCAGACCTTCCTGATGAAAAGGACAGAACTAAATAGAAAATTCAACCTTAAAACACAAGTCTAAAGAAAGGCATGAAAAGATAAACAGGGAGAAAAAAAATGTGTTATTCAATGTGGGCAAATCATTTACACCCCTCTAAGGCAAGATGATACTAATCTTGAGAACTATATATATGGGATATACATAGAAAGAGGGAGTGGATATAAATTAAATCATGAGATGATAAAAAATGTGATTTAAGGGTATGAAGCTATTGTAATAGGACATGTGAAAAGCAGGAGGCAGCAAACAGTAAATTACATCACAGGAAGAGGTACAAAAACACATGACAGTAAAGGCAAAGAGGAGAGGGAGATGAGCATTGTTTGAGATTTAATCTTATCTAATTTGGTTCAAGGACAGAACAACAAACTCAATTAGGTATAGAAATCTAGCTCTAAAAGCAGTAGAAGGGGAAAGGGGAAAGAAAAGGGAGGGGAAGCTAAAAAGAAGGGAAGAAGTAGTAAGGGAAACAGAATAAAAGGTAGAGGAACTAAAAGAAGGAAGGGAAGACTGAGTAAGGCAGTAGTCAAAAATTAAATCCTTATTGTGGAGGAGAAGGGAGAACTAAAAGCATAAAAGCAGGGAAGGAGGATGGAGGGAAGGACACAGATAGTAATCACAGCTGTGAATGTGAATGGGATGAAATTTCTGATAAAATGGAGGCAGATAGCAGAATGGATTAAAAACAATAATCCAACAATATGTTCTTTGCAAGAAACACATTTGAAAAGGGGAGATCCACAATATGGTAAAGGTAAGAGGTTGGAGCAGAATATATTGTGCTTCAGCTGATGTAAACAAAGCAGGGATAGCAATCCAAATCTCAGACAAAGCAAAAGCAGAAATAAATCTAATCAAAAGAGATAAGAAGGAAACTATATCCTGCTAAAAGGCACTATAGAAAATGAAGCAATATCATGACTAAACATATCTACTCCAAGTGGTAGAGCATCCAGATTTTTAGAGGAGAAGTTAAAGAAGTTATAGCAAGAAATAGAGAGCAAAACTATATTAGTGAAGGATCTCAACCTCTCCCTCTCTGAACTTGATAAATCTAACCTCAAAATAAACAAGAAAGAAGTTAAGGAAGTGAATAAAACTCTGGATAAGTTAGATATGACAGATATCCGAAGAAAAATTGAATGAGGATAGAAAGGAATATACCTTTTTCCTCAGCTATACATGGCAAAATCCAAAAATTGATCATGTACTAGGACATAAAAACCTCAAAATCCAATGCAGAAAGGCAGATGGTCAATGCATACTTCTCAGATCATAATGCAATAAAAATTATATGTAATAAAAGACATGGAAAGAAAAACCAAAAATTAATTCAAAACTAAATAATCTAATCCTAAAGAAATGAGTGGGTTAAACAACAAACCATAGAATCAAAAACTTCATTCAAGAGAATGATAATAATGAGACAATCTACCAAAACTTATGGGATGCTATGAAAGCAATTCTTAGGCGAAGTTTTACATCATTGAATTACCTACATGAATAAAATAGAGAAAGAGGAGATCAATGTAATGGGCATGCAACTGAAAAAGCTAGAAAAAAGAACAAATTGAAAATCCCAAATAAGTACCAAATTAGAAACACTGAAAACCAAAGGAGAGATTAATAAAATTGAAACTAAGAAAACTATTGAAATAATAAATAAAACTTAGTTGGTTTTATGAACAAAACAATAAAATTGATAAGCTTGTGGTCAATTTGATTAAAAAAAAAGAAAGAAGAAAACCAAATTGCCAATCTCAAAAATGAAAAGGATGAACTCACCTCCAATGAGGAGGAAATTAAAACAATAATTAGAAATTACTTTGCCCAACCATATGCCCATAAATTTGACAATCTAAATGAGATGGCTCAATATTTAAAATAAATATAAGCTGCCCAGATTAACAGAAGAGGAAGTTGAATACTTAAATAACCCCATATCAGAAAAAGAAGTTGAACAAACCATCAATGAACTCCCTAGGAAAAAACCTCCAGAGACTGAATGGATTTATAAATGAATTCTATCAAACAATTGAAGAACAGTTAATTTCAATACTATATAATCTATTTGGAAAATTGGTGGAGTCCTATCAAATTCTTTTTATGATACAAATATGCTTCTGATACCTCACCCAGGAAGAGCCAAAACACAGAAAGAAAATTATTGACCAGTTTCTATAATGAAAATAGATGCAAAAATTTTAAATAAGATATTAGCAAAAAAAAATACAACTTATCATGAGAATGATACATTATGATCATGTAGGACTCATACCAGGAATGAAGCCTGGTTCAGTATTAGGAAAACTATTAGCATTATTGATCATATTAATAACAAAACTAATAGCAAATACATGATCTCAATAGATGCAGAAAAAGCTTTTGAGAAAATACAACACCCACTCCTATTGAAAACACCAGAGAGCATAGGAATAAATGGAATCTTCCGTAAAATAATAGGTAGAATCTACATAAAAACATCTGCAAGAACTATATGTGATGAGGATGAGATGGATATATTTCCAATAAGATCAGGGGTGAAACAAGAATATCCATTGTCACCACTGTTATTCAATATGGTACTAGAAATTTTAGCTTTAGTAAGAAGAGAAGAAAAAAATTGAAAGAATAGGAATCAGCAAAGAAGAAACTCAGTCATCACTCTTTGCAGATGATAGGATGATGTACTGATAGAATCCCAGAGAATCAAGTAAAAAAGTATTTGAAATAATAAACAACTTTGACAAAGTTGTAGATTACAAAATAAACCCACATGAATCATCTGCATTTCTATTTATTACTAAGAAAGCCCAATAGGAAGAGGTAGAAAGAGAAATCCCATTTAAAGCTCTGGTTGACACTGTAAAATATCTGGGAGTCTTCCTGCCAAAACAAACCTAGGGTCTTTATGAACACAATTACAAAGCATTTTTTGCACAAATAAAGTCAGATCTAAGTAAGTGGAAAAACATCAGTTGCTCTTGGGTAGGCTGAACTAATATAATAAAATGAGAATCCTACCTAAATTAATTTACTTATTCAGTGTCATACCAATCAAACTACTAGATAATTAGTTTCTACAGCTAGAAAAAGTAATATCAAAATTCATCTGGAAGAACAAAACATCCAGAATATCAAGGGAACTAATGTAAAGGAATGCTAGGGAAGATGGCCTGGCCCTATCAGATCTCAGATTGTATTATAAAGGAGCAATTATCAAAACCACTTGATATACTGGATAAGAAACAGAGGGGTAGACCAGTGGAATATATTAGGTACTCAAGATACAGTACTCAAGGAATATAGCAATCTACTGTTTGATAAACCCAAAGACCCCAGCTTCTGGGATAAGAATTCACTGTGTGACAAAACTTGCTGGTAAACTGGATAATAGTGTGGTGGAAATAGGGCAAAAACCAATGCCTTACACTGTACACAAGAATAAATTCCAAATGGATACCTGATCTAGGTATAAAAACTGATACTATAAGCAAATTAGGGAAGCAAGAAATAGGATGTTTGTCACATGGACAATGTGACATTAAATTGAAAAGTTTTTGTAGAAACAAATCCAGTGCAACCAAAATTAGGAAGTAAGCAGAAAACTGGGAAAGAATTTTTGCAACTAGTATCTGTGATAAAGGCTTATATATGATATATAGATATATATCTGTGATATATAGAGAACTGAGTCAAATGCACAAGAATACATGGCATTCCCCAATTGATAAATGATCAAAGGATATGAACAGGGAGTTTTCAGAGGAAAAAAATTAAAGCTATCTTTAGTCATATGCAAAAATTCTCTAAATCACTATTGATTAGAGAGATGTAAATCAAAACAACTCTGAGATACCACATCACACCTATCAGAATGTCTACCATGAAAAACAGGAAGATGATAAATGCTGTAGAAGATGTGGGAGAGTTGCAACACTAATTCACTGGTGGAACTGTGAGTTGATCCAATCATTCTGGAAAGCAATTTGACAGTACGCCCAAAGGACTTCAAAAATATGCATCCCCTTCAACCCAGTAATATTGGTTCTAGGACTGCATCCCAAAGAGATCATAAAAATGGGGAAGGCTCCCACAAGTACAAAAATATTTATAGCAGCTGTCTTTGTGGCCTCCAAGAACAGGAAATCCAGGGGATACCCATCAATTAAGGAATGGCTGAACAAGTTGTGGTATATGAATGTAATGGAACACTTTTGTGCTGTAAAAAATGATGAACAGGAAGACTTCAGAGACGAATGGAAGGACTTATAAGAACAGATGCTGTATGAAAGAAATAGAGACGGAAGAAGTTTGAATACAGTAACAACCACAGTGTCTGGTGAACTTAGCCTTTCACAGCAATGCCAGGACCTAAAAAATTCCCAATGGACTCGAGGCAAAATCTCTCCCACATCCAGAGAAAGAGCTATGAAAATGGATCACAGAATGACAGAGAACATTTTCTCTTCTGTTATGTTTTATTTTGTTTTCATTTGTTTTAATTCTTCTATGCAATATGGCTAAGGTGAAAATGTATTTAATAAAAACTGTATGTGTAGAACCTATGCAAAACTGCATGCTGTCTCAGGGTGGGAGGGGGGAGGAAACAGGGAAAGAGGGGAAAGGAGGGAGGAAAATCTCTGATATATGGAAGTGATTGTAGAAAACTGAAAACAAGTAAGTTGATTGTTTTTTAACTGTCCTTAATAAGACCCAATTTCTCCAGTCTGACACATCCAACTTCTTTTTAGATATCTTGAATGTAATGTCTACTACACATTTAAAACTCAACTGAAATGGATCTCACTTTCTTTTCCCTAAGTCCTTCCCATTCCCAAATTTCCGTGCCATTATTAAGGATATAGCCATCTTCTCTGTGCCCCAGGCTTGCATCCTAATTGTCACACTCAATTCCTCACTATTTCTTAACTTTCATATCTAATCTGGCAAGGCCTGATGGTTTCACCTTTGCAACATCCCTCAAATATTCTCCCTTCTCTCCTCTGATATAATCATGACATTATACAATTTCTTATCACCTCACACCTGAACTGTTAGCCTGCTGATGAGTCTGCCAGCTACAGGTCTTTCTCCACTGTAGTCCAACTTTCATTATATTAAAGATAAAATTTTCCTTCCTTCCTGTCATGCTCCTGCCCCCATGAACCAGTGAATCTTGAAATGTTGTCCCTCTCTTCATCTCAGCCCTTTGACTTCACTAGAATTCTTCAAATTGCAGCTAAAATTTTCCTCTCTACGGTAAGTATTTCCTGATCTCTCTTAATAGTAATGCCTTCCTTTCTTTGATTATATAGTATATATTGTTTTCAAGTTGTCTCTCCACTGGACTTTGACTTCCTTAAGAAGAGAATTCATTCATTCATTCATCTAGCTATCTAGCTATTTATTTATTTTCTTTGTATCCCCAAAATTGTATAATAAATGTTTATTAACTGAATGAGTATTCATAGAGGATACTATAATATCTGACTCCATAAAATGAAAATAATTGATATTTGAAATAAAATGTAAAGTCTTTTGCTTATGTCTCCTCATTTTTTCCCTTTAAAGGCTTGGGCTACAATCTAGATCCTCACCTTTATTTTATTAACCCCTTAAGAGAAGGTATCCATTTCCTCCAATTATTTATAAGATTTTCCTAAGGCCATGAGAAGTAAATGCATTCCAAATGAAAAATGACAATGATTACATATATAATTCTTTAAGCTTTTTCAATGTTTTGTACATATAATCTATCTGACCTTATAGGAAAAGCACACACTTTACAGTTTGATGAATATACAGTTTATGTATTTATAAAAGAACTTACATTAAGTAATTGAGTTTATAAATTTAAGGAATTAGAAGTTTTATCTGAGAATGGGAGAAGATAAAAGCTTAAAATAAATGTAAATATACAAAATAGTGGTCAAAATAACACTAACCACTGAAGAATCGTATGTGGTAAGATGTTTATGGGATGTGTGTCTTCTTGCTTTTGAAAGTTATAAATTCAAAGCAGTATTTATTTATGGATAGAGAGACAATATGAAAACTACATAGTATGCCTCTATTTCTTTCCCTTTCTGTGCTTCTGACACCCATAAAAGGTTAGTTGATATAAAATGAGTAATAAATGAGCATTATGGTTGCAGAACCAAAATGTAAGAGAAGGTAATGCAATTATCTAGTGTGCTCAGAACAAAAAGACTGGATAGGGGAAAAAAAAAATCCACATTTACCTAAATTGGCCAGACTGTCTCAATAGCATACTTGTAAAGAAAATCCATATTTTAAAAAGGTTTCCTTACAACTTTTCTGTATGCATGTTCTACAGTTAAATATCAGAATTATAAGCTCAGAATTTGTGACCATTTAGAGAGCAAACTTTACTGATCAAAAACATTTCCTAGAAGAGAGACAATTTCAAATCCTTAAGAGACCAAAATATCAATTACTCATATCTTTTAAATTACTAATTATAAGTCAGACATCCATTCACTATTGTCTTTACAATAAAATAAGTGTGACTCTTCATTTTTAGATAAGATGGCCTGAGAGATTCTAATCAACATTAAAAAGAAATACCAAAATATATGGATAGACATTTTCTAAATTCTAGAATTAGGGATGAGTTCTTGAAAGCTCTTATTAATAGCAGTCAGCAGACAAGTGAAACGCTTTCAAGTTAAGACATGAGTGACAAAATCATGGAATCATAGAATTGTAAATAAATGAATGAATTCTCAGAATCATTACCCCATTATTCCCAGTTTTATAGCTCACAAAATTAAAATCCATACCAATGACGTGAGATGACTGAAATTACAGAATAAATTAGTGATTTATTTATAATGGGTTATCGTCAAAAGTTAGGAATTAAAGTTATTTCTCTACAACTACATTTATGAATGTATTTCCCCATAAAATGCTCCATGGTACTCCTGTCAAGACTGGGATATGGCGCTTCATATACTGATTATATAAGGATTCATAAGGAAACATTTTTTGTATTATGTACATGAGATGTTGTTAGGTTGTTTCTCTTTACATATTGAAAGGCATTACAGGGGGAGGAGCCAAGATGGCGGAGTAGAAAGACTCACATATTCTAGTTCCAAACCCACAGCCCATGGATTTCCTCTAAAAAGAACTCCCAACTAATTCTGGAACAGTGGAAGCCACACAGCAACACAATGAAGGAGATTTCCATTACAGAGAGCCCTGAAAAACCGATCTTAAAAGTCCATCACACATGGGACAGAGCAGAGCCCTGCCCTGTGCTCCTGCCCAGCACTGAGAAGAGCGAGCAGATTCGAGCAGGCTTCAGGGACAGAATCTCCAGCAGGGGCAAAGGTCCCTCCACCCACAGACTCACAGGTCAGTGAGAGAGACAGGCTGAGAGGGGAGCGGGGTGTCTCCAGGACTCAGGCCCCCTCGG
>JAQQSK010016231.1:0-10508 GCA_028658325.1 Potorous gilbertii | reverse complement strand
GAGTCTGTGGGTGGAGGGACCTTCACGGCCGCTGGAGATTCTGTCCCTGAAGCCTGCTTGGATCTGCTCACTCCTCTCTGTGCCACGTGGCCAGGGCAGGGGAGGGGAGGGCTCCACTCCCATCCGGGGCGCGATGGACCTTTGGGATCAGTTTTTCAGGGCTCTCTGGAACAGAAATCTCCTTCACTGTGTTGCTGCATGGCTTCCACTGTTCCAGAATTTGTTGGGAGTTCTTTTTAGAGGAAATCCATGGGCTGTGGGTTCGGACCTAGCATAGGTGAGTCTTTCTACTCCGCAATCTTGGCTCTGCCCCTGAACTCATATTTTAATGGGGAAAACAATATCTAAAAAACTAGGCATATACCAGACGTATGTGGAACAGGTGAAAGGCCATCTTAGAAAGCAAGGTACTAGCAGTAGGCTATCCAAAAAGTGGGAATTGAGCTGAGTCGTGAAGAAAGCCAAGAAACTAAGAAATTGCAGGGAGCAGTCCAGACATGAGAGAGAGAGACAGGGCAAAGGCACAGAGGTAGGAGAGAGGGCTAGTGTAGTGATTCACCAAATCACTACAAGGGAAAATTGAAGAATATTCTAGCTGAAAGGAATCTCAGAGGTCACTTAATCTGCCCCCCCATAGTTTATGGATGAGGAAACTGAGGAACGAGGCTCAATGCACTATCACCTCATTGACATATTTCCCTAATAAATGGTTTCTCCCCTACTGCCTTCAAACATACCCAAGTTTCTCCCCTCCTTAAAAAACTTTCACTTAGTGCTTGCTTCGGCAGCACATATACTAAAATTGGAACGATACAGAGAAGATTAGCATGGCCCCTGCGCAAGGATGACACGCAAATTCGTGAAGCGTTCCATATTTTTATATGTCGAACCTATACAGAATTGTATGCTGTCATGGGGAGGGAGGGGGGTAGGGGGGGAAGGTGTGGGGGTATAAAATCTTAATTTTAAGGAAGTGATTGTAGAACATTTATAAATAAATAAAAAACAAATGGAATACAAAAAAAAAAAACTCACTTATCCCAACAAGTTCCTCAAGGTATCTTTCAAAATCTCTCCTCCTTTTCTTGATCAGACTCCTTGAAACTCTACACTTGCTGCTTTGATTTCCTTTCCTAAACTTCATCATTCAACTGAAACTATTCTCTGGAGAACTACCAATGCTTTCTTAACTGTCAAATCTGAGTCTTTCCTCAGTCTTAACTCACTGTAGATGCACATGACCCAGTTAATCACTCTCTCCTTCTGCATACACTCTCCTCTTTGGATTTGCCAGGCACTGCTCTCTCCTGGTTTGCCTTTATGACAGTTTTCTCACCTCTTTTGCTGGATCATCATGCATGTCATGCCCCTAACTCTGGATCTTCCCCAAATCTCTGCTCTAGGTCCTCTTCTCACTCTACGTTCTCTCTTTGTAATCTCATCAATGCCGTGGCTTTAACAATCATCTGTAAACAGACAGTTGTACATAGCCAGCCTCAGTCTATTTCCCAGATTTTTATCCTGAAACCCCGATCACCTATTAGATATTTAGTTCAAATCAGATGTCTCAGAAACCTTTCAAACCAATGCACTGTCTTTCCTTTAAAACCCTCCCATTTTTCCACGTTTCCTATTTCTCTTGAAGGCAACACCTTTCTGGACTCCTTATTCTCCATTACTCCACATCCAAACACCAAACCTTGTTATTTCTACCTTCACAACATGTCCCATTTCTGACCCCTTCTCTCCACTCATATAGCTACCACAATCATTCAGGTCCTCAACAGCTCTTGACTAGATTATTGCAAAAGCCATCTAATTGGATGGCCTCAAGACTCTTACCACACCAGTTCATCCTACATACTGCTGCCAAAGTGGTTTTCCTTAAGCCCAGATCTGACCATGTGACTTGACAACTGAATCAGCTCCAGTGGCTTCCTTTTACTTCCTGGATCAAATATAAACTCCACTGTTAAGCCTTTAAATCCTTACACAATCTGGCACCAAACTATCTTTCCAGTCTCACTGGATATCACTCTCTTTCCTGTACTCTGCAATCCAGCAAAACTGGATTTCTCTAAGTTTCTCATATAAGACAATACATCTGTCATCTCTGGGTCTTTGTAATGTCTGTCCCATAGGCCAGTAGTGCATTCTCTCCTTACTCTAATTCAGAGTCTCTCTTCCTTTATGGTGCATTCAAGTACCATGTTCTGCAAGAAGCTTTTTCTGATCCCTGTCACATATAACACCTCAACTGCCAGTGCCCTACCTCTCAAGCTATCTTCTTTTTCTGTATTTGCAATATATATATACACATATATTTGTATTTATTGACCTTTTTTAAAATTTTCTCACATGGAAAGGTAAGTCATTTGATAAAGGTTATACATGTATAGTCATGCGAAACCTATTTCCACACTAACCATATTACAAAAGAAAACACAGATTCCCTCAAAAAAATAGGAAAAAAATGAATGTCTAAAAAGCAAGCTTCATTCTCCATTCAGACTCTATTAATTCTTTCTCTGGGCGGGGTGGCATTTTTCATTGTAAGTCCTTCAGAACTGTCTTGGATCACTGTATTGCTCAGACTACCTAAGTCATTCACAGTTGATCATTGCACAAACTGTGTACAGTTTTCTCCTGGCTCTGCTCACTTCACTTTGCATGAGTTCATATATGTCCAGGTTTTCTGAAAGCATCCTGGTCATCATTTCTTATAGCACAACAGTATTTCATCACTATCATATGCCACAACTTGTTTAGCCACTCCCCAATTGATGAGCATTCCTCTCAATTTCCAATTCTTTGGCACCACAAAATGAGCTGCTGTAAATGTTTGTGTACACATAGATCCTTTTCCTTTTCTTCTGATCTCTTTGAGACAGAGATTTAGTAGTGTTATTGCTGGTTCAAAGGGTATACACAGTTTTATAGCCCTTTGGTCATAGTTCCAAATTGCTCTCTAGAATGACTGGATAAGTTCACAATTGCACCAAAAATGTGCTGGTGTTACTGACCTTATATTTATGCTGTATAACATTATATATGTCCCTATCCCTCCCAACAGAAAACAAGTTCTTTGAAAGCCAGGATTGTTTCATCCTTGTATTTGTTTTTCCAGTACCTAGCACAGTGCATTGCACAGAGTAAGAGCTTAGTAAATATTTGTTCATTAACAGTTACATAAACATGGACGTACACAGCTATAACTATAGAGATGGAGAGGTGCATGGATGGATGCTTGGAGTGATGCAGGGATAGATGGAAGGGTAGCACAGCCCAGCATCCTTCTCTTCAGTAAAGACAGTGCAGTGAACAGCACCAGTTTTATTTCTAAGGAAGCTTCTTCCAGCGATACCATTAGTCACAAAGTCAAGAACTGTTCATTGCTCCCTGAGTCGCCTTCTTCGCTCTAAGCCTCTCTGCCTTCAATCTTTCAACTATGCCATGCTTGACCTATGAAATTAAGGTGGCAATGAACATGAGGGAAAGACTTTTTTGACATTATCTCTACAAGCTTCAGTAGTGTTGTATCTACAGTAGTGGTATGGAATACCAAATGAAGTTAAATGTTTACCAGCTATTCAGGAATTTCAAATCTTATTTCATATTTCTTTTTACCGCGCTTGGTACGTTGTAAGTGCTAGGTAAATATTAGTTGTTACTATTATTATTACATAAGACTTTCTCTCTGGGTGACACAGTGTATAGAACACTGGTCCGGGAGTCAAGATCTGAGTTCAAATCCCACCTCAGTATTTTACTAACTATATGAGACCTTGGGCAAGTAACAACTTTTTCTGACTCACTTTCCTCCGCTGTAAAATGGGGATAATAACTCTTTTACAAACTTTAATGTGTTTAAAGTGCTACATAAATGGTAGCTATTAGCTACAGATCAGAGTTTCAAAGGCCTTTAATTGACATTAACCTGATTCCTTTCTCCTATGTCAACCAAGAATATATATTTTCCTTTACAATGACACACACATACACACACACAAAAAAAAAAACAAAACACCAATCTAAGGTTCTATACAGTCCCTCAAAGGTAATCTAAACTATAAAGTTTATGGTTAATAATGGTTAAACATCAGGGCCTGAAAATTATTTGAGAAAAGTCTGAGGTGAAAAAGAACAAAAGAAGAGGAAGAGGAGGAAAAAAACCCTGGTGCCTCAAAATATTGTAAATTAAAAAGCAGGGTTAGAAGGAAATAGATGGTGAGGGACGGCCTTGTAGGCAAGAAAGACCTGAGTTCAAGTTCACTGGCTGGGAACCCTGGGCAAATCAATTTCTCAGCTGCCCAGACAACTCTAGAAGAGTAGCAGGGAAGTGGCGGCTCTCACTGATAGAGGAACTTTCCTCAATGATGAAGTCAAAGGCATGAACTAAGAAAAAGAAAAAGGAAATAGGAGGTGCCTAAAGATACTGTGACTGTAAAGCTAGGGGCTAAAAATAGAAGATGGAGGTAAGGGTGGGGGAATGTATGACATGGAGGGTTGCAGAATGGTTATAGAAGAAAAAACTGTGACACTCTCTGAAGTCATGCTCACAGATAAAGGTTTTTTCAGAGCCCTTTTCAAAGCATTTTTTAAAAATGTTTTAAAGAGAGATTTTTAACAGTCCTAGAAGGCCGTCTTTATGAGTCACTTGGAGCAGAAGGCAGGATGATCCAGTAGAAACTGCACTAAATTTGGAATGAAGTGATGAATTCGAAACCCAGCTCTGCTGCACAACAGCCATGGGAGAATCATTACTTGCCTCTGAGCATCCAGAGCTGAGGGACTTAGACTAAGGAGTCTCCGAGGACACCTCCAGCTTCCTCCACATCCACAAGTCCATAGTAAAGTGGTTGCTATATACGAGTATGGAAGAACAACACATTCCAAAGACTTACAACTCACATAGCGACCCCTTCTCCCAACAGAGATTACAATTCTTCTGCATCTTAGCCTTCAAGAGTTGCCATGGCCTAAAAAAATTCATTATCTTGCAGTCAGCTGGGCAATTGGACTGGATTTACCTAGGCTATTCATCACTAGGGCCATACTCAAAGCCCTTCTGGCTTGACAGAAATCACTAGAGCTTGTCATAGCCTTCAAGAGCCCAGGATCACCTCTTGTCAACAAGAAGGCTTCAGTGTAGAAAAAATGATATGGAAACTCTTAAACCAACCACCATGACTTTTAAGCAAAGTCAACCAAGCAGTGCTTGCCCAGATCTAGAGTATAATTTCACATGCACAAAAATATAATTGATAGTCAATCCTTTCCATTTTTTACATAGAGTTAGCACACATTTAATGGCACCAGACTCATATCTACAGGTCTTAGACTGATGAGACTGCAGGGAGAACAAAAATGTTTACTAACATTCCTTCTTCTACAACAACAACAATTACTAAGTGACAACAACAACAACTACTACTACTACTACTACTGCTACTACTACTGCTACTGCTACAGTTACTACTAGTATATCTTTATATCTCTGTGGACAAAATTCTCACTTTCTGATGTAAGAACTGTACCTATGATAACTTACAGTTATGTAATCTTCATGTCATCAAACTGACGTTATACACAATTCCTCCTTATCGCTAGCCTGTATTACCTGAGAATTCACATGGCATATGCCATGATTTATGTGCACCCTACAGCTAAAGAATGTGGCCTTTGCAGGGGTTATATTTTTCCCTACAGAAGCTCATTGTAATTTTGCTTCAATGGGCTTTTTGTATTAGAAAGATTCACCATAGTTAAAGACAATGTCATTCTTGACTTCTTGCCCATTCTACACTCCCAGGACAAGCAGAAAGTCAAGAGTACCAGCCTTCTAATTCAGCAGTCGTCATAGCAACAGAAGTCCTATACAAAGAATGGAGGACAGTTTAGGCCTCTCAGCTTTTTATGTACCTAAGACATGTATACATTTATGAATGAATAACACAAGCACTTCTACAGTACCCAATACAATAGAGGTACTTTAAAGCAGCTATAACATGCAAATTCCTATTGCACCAAAATAAAATGTAGGGTTTAGGGGAAAAAAAAAATAATCCTAGGATTTAGCTCTAAGGAGCCTCTATATAAGACCAAGAAGTGGTCTGGAGGGAGCAGAACAAAGAGTTCAATTTTTGTGTATCTAATGATAAATCAGCTAAAGGCAGTTTTTTTATACGTTATCCTCTTGATGACAAAAGTGTCTCTTAGATGAAGATAATAGTAAAGTGCCAAAGGGTCAGGAAAGTAGTGGTCACTCATAAATCAATCTTCTCAGTTTAGATTTTTAAATTCTTGCTACTTGCTTTGAAGTTTACCATGTTCATGTATACAGGAGAGGCAGGAGATATCCTGAGATACTTGCAAACCTAGTTTTTAAGTTAGTTCCCTTTGACTTTGTCAAAGACTCTGCTTAATTTTTTTCCTCTATAATCGTGATTTTGCTGATCTCATCCATTTCCTGTATTCAATTATCACACAACTAACTCCTAAATCTATGCACGGTACTAATTCTCCCCCACGAATTCTTATTGAGATCTAATCTCCAACCATCTAATGAATATTTCCACCTGGACATTCCACTAGCATTCAAAGGTCCAAAAGTGAATTCATCATATTCCTACCTAAAGGTGCTCTTCCTTCCAATTTTTCTAATTCTGTTGAAGGCACCAACTTTACTCCTAGGCTCATAACTTGGTCTGAAACCTTAAATGAGCATTAATTTTTCTTCTACTCTATCCAATGTTCCACAAAATCTCTTTCCTACCATCCTTTTCTTTTCACTCATACCACACCAACCTAGATCAGGTCTTTCTAACTTGATGGAACCTAGTAGAATTTTAGTATTCTATGACTCACAGCTACACAAGAAAAGAACATTTATATTTTTAAAAGATCAACTTCTGTTTCAAGTAAAAGTTTGGGGTCATTAAGGGAATATGGCAATCTCCCAAAGACATTCTCCTACTCTCATTCAATTCTGGGACCCACTTATCCACTGGAAGTGTCTGTCCAAGATCTAATGGATGACAGGGTGGGAGGGAAGGGGAGGGGAGTGGAGGGGAGAGGTGGGAGGGAAAGGGAAAGGGAAGGAAGGGGGGAGGAGAAAAGGGGAAAGGGAGGGAGGGGAGGGGAGGGAAGGAGAGGTAGGAGGGAAAGGAAGGGGGAGGGCAGGGGGGAGGGGAGGGAAGGAGAGGTAGGAGGGGAAGGAAGGGGGAGAGGAGGGGAGAGAGAAGGGGAAGAGAAGGGAGGAGATGGGATATAAAGAAAGAGAAAGAGAAAAGGGATGGGGAAAGAGGCAGGAGAGAGGAGGAGAGGAAGAGATACACACAAAAAGAGAGAAATACATGTACATGTTATCCCCCTTATCCTCCAACTGACACTGTTTGACTTGTATCTACGAATCCCCAGCACCTGGCACACTGTCTGGCACACAGCAGGCACTTAATAAATGCTTGTTGACTGATGACTGACTGATTGATATGATGTGGATTCAAGGTCCTTCACTACCCCGGTTGTCTTCCTCTGAACGTTCCCCAGTTTATGTCTTTCTTAAATTGTGGTGCCCAGGACTGAACACAATATTCCTTATTTGTTCTGACAAAGGCAGAGTACAGAGGAATTATCCCGAACATACTCCTCAAAATTCTGCCTCTCTTAAGATAATCCAAGTTTACATTAGCTTTTGTGAAAGCCACATCACACTATAGACTTAAATTGACTTATAATGCACTTATATGCAGCCCACTAAAGCACCCAGACCTTTTTCATGCAAACTGTTGCCTGACCATGCCTCCCCTATTATGTACTTAGGTCAATTTTTTTGAAGCTAAGTATAAGACTTTGGAAATACATATAACCTACTGAATTTCATCTTATAGCATTAAACTCAATATGCTAGCCCAGTGACTTCCCAAGTGAGGTTCATGAGACGATCCATGAAGGAGCAGCTTGTGAAACCAATCAATCAGAGGATGTTCTCCACACTTCCCTTGCCACAAGAGTCAATCCTAGGAGCGGGTATTAAATATGATTCCATCATCCTCTTTAAGAAGAACCCTAACCTTGTGAAGTGATTTGGGAAGAAAGGAGTACATGGTAGGTTTGGTGGGAAAATTTTCTCAGTGCTTAGGTCATAGCTATAACCTTCAACCTAGGCTGCCAGCAAAAACATGGCACAGGAGGAAATACGCTGCCATGAAGTCAGCAGTACCTCTGTCCTGGTTCCAGCTTCAACCACACTTCTTCCTCCATGCCTCAGTCAGAGTGGAGGTACTGATGCCTTCACACCTACAACTACAAACTTGCTTGCCTCCTAGTGTAGACCAAAGTCCCAACCCCCAACATCCTTACTCTGACAATCATCTACACAATATATTTTTAGATACTTTAAACAATATTATTAAAATAATTTGGTAAGGACAAAAAAAGATTTTATTCTACTCAAAAATAAAAATATTTTAAAATATTGTCTATATCTTTATCTCATGCTTTAATTTCTATTTATAAAATATATTAGCAGAATTATACATGTATATCATTTATAAATATTCATATTTCAAGAATATGTCCTCAAAAAAATATTTTTTTACTTGTATGGCTAAAAAAATTTTGGAGTTTGCTTTTATCCATCAAGATTGTTTTTGGAGCCTAACTCTGACATTTAGAATGTTACTGATCTCTCCTAGCTTTGTGTCATCTACAAATCTGATGAGAATACCAAGTATGTCTTGTCCAAGTCACTGGTAAACAATGAACCTGGAGTATGTCCCAGCGATTTGCCAAGCACAAATCCCTGAGGACCTCCACTAGAGATTTCATATCAAGTTGACACTGAAACATTATTAAATGCTCTTTGATAACACTCAAAGACACAGTTCCAAATTCATATAAATGCACTGTCATTTTGATTCATATCTATTCATCTTTTCTATATGAAAAGTATGAGATGCTTTATCAAATGCTTTGCTAAAATCTAAAACATATTTCTAGCATTCCCCTCATCTGTTATAATCTTTTCAAAACAGGAAATAATGTTAAATTTGACATGACCTATCTTTGATCATTTAATCTCTTTAACAATCCAATGTAGATATTTGTATATTATGACTTGTAAATTATTATATGGATTCTCAAATAAAAGGAAATATCTAATATTGAGAATTATATAAATGATACACCCATCCTGTTTAAATTCCTGAGTGTCTGGATCAATCTTTACATAGACTTTGGGCTAATTCAACATTTGACCCTCTATACTCTCAGTCATTTGATCTGGAGCCCTATTCATACTTTCTTGTCCTCCTGAAGGTGGCAAGCAGAGTTGCAAAATAATTGGATGAACATCTTTATGCCTCTAAATCCAAGGTATTTTGCTTTTGTGTAATTTAACTTATTTTCCTTTCGAATGTGAGGGGTTTTTTTGCTGTTTTTTCTCCTTTATTGTGATTAAGTAATTGTAATACTAAACAATCAAAAAGTCTATTCTGTTAGCAGATGATCTTTCAAAGAGTTGTGTGATTTGAGTTAACATAATTTTCCTATGCTCAAAACTCTATATCTATAAAATATAGATAATATTTGTTACTTATTTCCCAAGAGTTTGTTTGTTTGGGTTCTTTGGAGAGGGGCATTGTTTGTTTGTTAAGAAAAAAGTTTGGAAATGGCCTTGACTTCCTTGGGGAGGACTGATAGCCTTAAAAGCCACACAAATAGAAACAAGAGTAAAAGTCTTTTCTGAGAGCATTTTACATTCATTGCCTAAATCTTTATAATGCTTACCAAAAGTGCAAACATCAATATCAAAAATCAAACTAGCAGCGTGTGAGCTCTTAAAAAATCTGTAATAAGCAAATTATATTGCTAAATACCTGCTTTTTATTTGAGCACTATCATTTCTTTTATAAATTTATTTATTTGACTTTTTACATTCCTTTTCACAAGATTTTGGGCTCCAAAATTTTCTCCCCATTTGTCCCCTCCCCCCTCCCCAATACACTGAACATTCTAATTACCCATATCACCAATCTGCCCTCTCCTCTCTCATCCCTCCCTTCCCTTACGCCCCTTCTCTTTTGTCCTGTAGGGTCAGAGAACTTTCTATTCTCCATTACCTGTATTTCTTATTTCCTACTAGCGAGAACAATATTCAAAAGATGTTCCTAAAACTTTGAGTTCCAGCTTCTCCCCATCCCTCCCTCCCCTTCCATTCCCTTTGGGAGGGCAGGCAATTCAATATAGGCCATATCTGTGCAGTTTTGCAAATGACTTCCATAATAGTCGTGTTGTGTAAGACTAACTATATTTCCCTCCATCCTATCCTGCCCCACATTGTTGCTATTCTCTCTTTTGATCCTGTCCCTCTCCGAGAGTTGACTTCAAATTGCTCCCTCCTCCCATTGCCCTCCCTTCCATCATCCCCCCCCTACCCTGCTTATCTCCTTCTCCCCCACTTTCCTGTATTGTAAGATAGGTTTTCATACCAAAATGAGTGTGCTTTT
>JAQQSK010016230.1:0-10508 GCA_028658325.1 Potorous gilbertii | reverse complement strand
ACCAAATTAGTGATATACAGTAACATGAGAAGTAACATGAATGAATCTGATTACATGAAATTAAAAGTTTTTACACAAACAAAACTAATGCAGCTCAAGTTGGAAGGCAAACAAGAAACTGGGAAACAATTATGACAGGAAATTTCTCTGTTAAAACTTTCATTTCTCACATCTAGGTGGAACTGAGGTAAATTTATATTTAAAAAAAGAACCATTCCCCAAGTGGTAAATGATCAAAAGAACAGAAGTAGTTATCAGATGAATATACCAAAGCTATCAACAGATATATGAAAAAATGCTCTAAATTACTATTGATTAGAGAAATACAAATTAAAACAACTCTTAGGAACCATCTCACAACTACCATAGTAGCTAACATAACAGAAAAGTGAAATTATAACTTCTGGAGATGTAGAAAAATTGAGACAATAATGCATTCTGGGTGGAGTTGGGAACTGTTCCAACCATTCGGAAGAACCATTTGGAACTGTATCCAAAGGTCTATAAAACTGTGAATAACCTTTGATCCACCAATGCCACTACTAGGTATATATCCCAAAAGAGATAAAAAAGGGAAAAGAATTGGAAACTGAGGAGATTCTCACTGATTTGGGGAACGATAGAATTAGTTTTGATATATGAATGTGATTGAATTCTATTTTGCTGTAAGAATGACGTGCAAGGTAGTTTCAGGAGAAAAAAAAAAGAGACGTCTACCACGGACTGATACAAACTGAAGAGAACAGAACCAGGAAAACATTGTACTCAGCTAAGTTTTAATTAGATTAGCCAACCAATCCTTTTTTAGGTAAAACCCCACACACAAACACTTAAAAAAAAAACCATTTAAAATAGTGACAGAGAAATTTTGTAGGCCTCCTGGAGCAAAGGTCAGTCTGATTTTTATACATATACATACATAAATATACCACTTTCATAGTACCTGCCACTGTTCTCATGGCTTTAGTAAAATTATCTCCTTTGAGCTTTGCACCAACCCTAAGAGGCACATGCTCTTATAATTACCCCCACATTAAAGATTAGGAAAGCAAGGCAAATGGGGGTTAGGAGACTTTCCCAGGGTCACTTAGTCAGTAAGTGGCGAATGACAGATTTTAACTCAAATCTTCCCAGCTTTAGACCTAATGCTCTCTCTATTCACTATGTCACCAGCTCTCTCATATAGACTACACATGCACATGTGTGAATGTATATTATTCAGCTGTCTAAGAGAATAAAACAGTTGACCTGGAGTCAGGAGGACTTGGAATCAAATTTGATCTTAGAAACTTAATTGCTATGTGATCCCGGATGAGTCACTTAACCACCATCTGCCTCAGTTTCATGCATTTAAAATGGGAATAAAAATTGTGCTTATTTTCCAGGGTTGTTTTGAGTTTCAAATGAATTATTTGTAAAGAGCTAGGAACAGTATCTGACATACAGTAGTCTTAAAACATACTTGCTCCTTTCCCATATCATTACCCTGTACAACATATACACTATATAGACATATTTAGTTTATACATTATATGATATATACCTTCATATGTGTAACATGTTTGCATCAGGAGCATAAATAATATAGATGTGCATATACACATGGATACAAAAAACTCCTCTTTTTTTGCATTTAGAACTCTTTCTTGGTTAGTGACAGATCACTCTATCTTATTATGAATGTTTTCTTTCTGTTTCTCCTTCTTTTTCTCCCTGTCCCATTCCCTCCCCTTTCCCTATCTCTGTCTGTCTTTACCTCTCTGTCTTTGTTCATCTGTCTTTGCATGTCTGTGTTTTTCTGTCTTTTTCTTTGCCGGGATGCTGGGTGGCAAAATGGATAGAGTGTCAAGCCTGGAGTCAGGAAGACTCACGGAGTTTAAATCCAGCCTCAGACACTTCATAGCTGTGTGATCCTGAGCAAGTCACTTCACCCTAGTGGCCTGAGTTTCCTCATCTTTGGCAGGTAGGTGATGCAGTGCATAGAGCACCAGTAGGAGTCAGGAGGACCTGAATTCAATCTCACCTCAGTCACTTGACACTCACTAGCTATGTGAACTTGGGCAAGTCACCTAACCCCAGTTGCCTCATCCTGTAATCTCCAGTCATGGAAAATCTGGTCATTGGATTCAGATGGCTTTGGAGGAGAAGTGAGGCTGGTGATCTGCACAGCCCTTCTTCACTCAAAAAACAAAAATCAAGTGCAAGTCATATCATCATTTCTCTGATGACGTGGTCTTCTTCGGCAATGAAAGATGAACACACATATATCTGCCTCTGTGTTGATCTGGGTCTATATATCTATACAGCCACCTATTTCTCTCTGTCTCTGTCTCTGTCACTCTCATATGAACTGATGCAAAGTATCATGAGCAGAAACAAGATAACTTTGTACAAAGGAGCAACATTATTGTACATTGATCAAATGTGAATGTCTTCATTGATCTCATCAGATAGATAACTGATTAACTCTGAGTGTAGATTGAAGCACAATTTTCACTTTCTTTTTTCTGTCATTTTGCATGTGTTTTCTTTTGTAATACATTTTCCATGGCCTCACATGGATAATTGATAGCCTCCTTCTTTCCTTCTGAGGGGATGTGTTACAGGCAAATGGGAGATAAAGAATTTGGAATTCAAAATTTTCTTAAAATTATATTAAAATTCCAAAAATGTAATTATGTAATATCTAATGAAATTAAGACAATATATTATAAAAAAACCCATGGTCTAATGTATCAACTTTTCTTAGAAGTATAAATAAAAAATGCACTTATACAGTTTTTTATGATACTTTCCAATGATGGACAACCTACTTCTTCCTGACATAGCCCATACCTCTTTTGTAAAGCTTCTATTTTTTGGCATGTTCTTTCTCCGTGTACATACCTAAAAAATATTTTCTTTTCTACTTACCCAATATTTCTAATTTTGTACCTTGGGGCCAAGTAGAACAAATTTAATACATCTTTGACATAGCAATCCTTTTAACATTTGATGACAAAGAACATGCCCTTCTTAGGTCTTCTCAAGGCTCTATCTTCAGTTTCTCAAATTAAATCTCACATGGAATGACTTCCAGACATTTCTCTGTAATGGTCATCCTTCTCTGGAGATCCTCTGGCTATCCAGCAGCATTCCTAAATTTCCTTTACCAGAATTGAGTAGAATATACCAAGTGTGGTTTTATAATAACCAACTTTATCCTTGATACTAAACAATTTTAATGCAGCAAATTAATTAGGAATTATGTTGTGCTCTGGCTACTATGAAGAAAGGAGCTATAACATGCTTTGATTAAATGACTGCTTATAGCAATTAAATCATAAATCCTTTAAGTATAAGACTAACTCTTATGTCTATAGGACATGATATAATTAAAACTCTTACAAAAATCATAGGGGAAATGGTTATTTTTCTCATTTTACAGGTCAGAAACTTGAGTCTCAGAGAATTAGAATATGTGGCTCCATATCTCAAGGTTGGTAAATGGAAGATCTCAGTCTCAAACTTGGTTATTTAATTGAATTTAAGATTTAAATTCTTTGGGCTACTTATCAAGTCCCCCAGTGGTTATAGCTACAGATTTAACTGCAGAAACATGATGAGTGTTTTTATTTATACTATATTTCTATAGACCTCTCAAGTTTGCAAAGCAATGTATATATGTGTATATGTATGTATATCCACATATGAATATACATACATACATATATGCACATATACACACACTCACACGCACACTTTCATTTATGCATTTCAAAAACCCACAAACGAGGAACTACAAATAATTATGTGCATTTTATAGGTGAAGAAAATGAGGTTTACAGAGGTAAAATCATCCACCCAGAGTCAAATAACAAATGTGTTAGAGACAGAATTTAAACCTAGGTCTTTCTGATTCCAAATGCTATATAAGCTATTTGTCTGCTAGGTGGTATCTTGCCACTGTTCCCAAGCCCATCCTGTGACTGTATTATAAAAATAATGTTACCTGATCACTTCAAGAAAGGACTCTGCACCTGGAGTGCGAGTAATGTCACAAATTCATGACAAATATCCAACCAGGATAAGTACCTGACTAATTGCATTTGATGTGATTGTCTCAGTTGATCCAAGAAATGGAAATTGGACCGAGGGAGATCAGAATAATGCTGCAGTTTGAACCGAGATTACTATAATTTCTTTAGGGAAATTGTGCCAGGGTTCATAAGCTCTTTCTATAAACACACCTCTCTCTCTCTGTCTCTCTCTCCCTCCCCCTCTCCTCCCTCTCTCCGTCTCCCTCTCTCTCTTCCTCTCTCCCACTCTCTCCTTCCCTCAGGAGGCACTGATGTTATTCTCTTATGCATTCAGCTGCACTATAGATAAGGCATTTCTTGTTTAAATTCTGAATGAACAAGGTCACTGAGAACTATTAGCAAAAGAATGTATTTTTTAGAAGAAATTTGTCTAACAGAGATAGCAAACCATAATCATAATCAGTATCAATTTTATTTTATTGGACCTTACACAGACTTTCCTGGACTTTCCTATAATGTGCTAGATGGACTACTTCTTCAATGCCTTTATTTTATTAAAAGACTTCCATTAAAAGAGAAGTAACATGTTCGTTGGGTAGACAAAAATTAAGCATTTCCAGTATATGTTTCTGAGCCATAACAGAGTCTAAAAGAAAAGAAATGGCATTTGCTTGTCTAGTTTTTCTCTGTGTGTGTCCTCTTCACCATGATCAAGTTCCTGACACATGAAGAACCAAACTCTGATCACATGCATAATCTTTGTTCTTATACAAAAGACTTCACTGAAAGTCTAACTTTTTTATATCCAGGTGAATTCAAGTGGATAATTTGAAGAAAATATTAAGAGCATGAAATGAGCAAAGCTAGGAAAACAATGTATACAATGACAACAGCATCATAATTAAAAAAAACTTAGACCTTAGGAATGCTTGTCAATGACAAATGACAAACCAAAGGACCCATGCTAAAGCATGATATACATCACTTACCATAGAAGTAACAGGCTCAAAATACAGAATGAAAGACATTTTTGGACATAGCCAACATGGAGGTTTTGTTTGATACACATATTTGTCATGACGGTTTTCTTTTTTCATTGTTCAATTGAGGGTGGGGAGAGACGATAAATGCTTAGATACAGGAAAATTTAAAAAGAAATCGGAAGATCCTTTTTAATTCTCTGTTTTCAGTATAAAAATGAGCTAGCCCAAAGATTAAAAAAAAACCAAACAACTCTACTTCCTATCCTATAGGCTTTTATCTGACTTCATAGCATTCCAGAGTCAAAGGTATCTTTTTTTAATAATTTATTTTTAGTTTACAACATTCAGTTCCCCGAGCTTTTGAGTTCCAAATTTTCTCCCCTTCTCTCTCCTCCCTTGTCCCTAACATGGCAAGAAATCTGATATAGGCTCCATAGATTCATATAAATTCACATTAAATATGTTTTCATGTCAATCATGTTAAAAAGAAGAATTGTAACCAATAGGATGAAACACAAGGAAGAAGAAACAAATGAAAACAAAATAAAAAAGAACAAGAACAATTGTATCATTGCATTTAATCTGCATTTAGACTGTCATTCTTTCTCTGGATGTGGAAAGCATTTTCCATCATGAGTCTTTTGGAGTTATCTTAGAACATTGCATTGCTGAGAAGAGCCTAGTGTCTCAAAGTCATCACATAATATGGCTGTGTGCAATGTTCTCCTGGTTCTGCTCCCCTCATTAAGCATCAGTTCATATAGGTCCTTCCATGTTTTTCTGAAGTCCACTTCCTCATCATGTCTTATAGCACCATACTATTCCATTACATTCATATACTACAACTTATTCAGCCATTCCCTAATTGATGGGCATCCCCTCAATTTCTAGTTCTTGACCACTACAGAAAGAGCTGCTATAAATATTTTTGTATATATGGGTCCTTTTCCAATTTGTATGATTTGTTTGGGATATAGCCCTGGGAGTGGTAATGTGCTGGGTCAAAGGGTATGCACATTTTTATAGCCTAACGGTATCTTTTCAGAAACAAACATTTCCATCCTGAAGATCCTTCAGATCTACCAAATCTCTTCTCCTGGTCACAACTATTTTATAATTTTTTCACTCTTCCTGCCAAAATGTCTTTGTCACTCATTCCATGGTACTCTTCTCCAACAACAGATCTACTTTGGAAGCCTAGAAATTCCCTCTGACTTATGACCTTTCAATATGCTCTCTCTCTCTCTCTCTCCCTCTTTCTCTCTCTCTCTCTCTCTCTCTCTCATCACTGATTTGAAGAATATGTAGTGAGTAAGAAGAATGGGAAGGTAGGATGGAGTTAGATTATTAATGAATTTGGATGCCAAATAGAGCACTTTGCATTTGCTCTTGGAGACAATAGGGACCCATAGGAGTTTATGCAATAGCAGGGAAGTGACATGATCAGATCTGTGTTGTAGGATTTAATCCAGTGAAGCAGAATGCAAAGTTTTTGCCACTATACCACAGCTCCTTCCACCCTTGCAACCCTACAGTCCAGTACAATACCTTGTTATGTTGTAGCAATTACTTGAGAATAGTAGACTGCAGGAAGCCACTCAAACGCATTTGAATTTGCTTGCAAGTGTTATTTCATGTTATCTATGTTCAACTCTGCCCCTGATGGTCTTGATGGAGTCTTTATTACTCTCTTCAAAATGACTGCCAGAACCGTCCTGACTCTATCCTAAACCTCTCCACAGTTTTGCTCCTGCCTAGAAGAGTGAATTTTTCCATCTCTCTCCTAAGGTAAATGACTGTATTGGTGATGGTGTTCCAATCCATTATTCTTTGTCTCTTCTTGCTGACTCCTCCACTGCATATAAACATGCCATATTTTCCTCTATTCTTTGAAGAAACAGAGTACCTTTTGTATGAAAAATGTAAATTAATATTTAAATGTAGTGTATAAAAATATAAAAAGAAGAGAATGAGCACATCTGTATTGGGAGAGGAAAGTTATTCATGAGGAATAACTTATACTAATGAAATCACGGTTAATTTCATCCATAACAATTATGTCATGAAATCCTCTAAAGATTTTTTTCTTAAGAGGGAAAACCCAGATCATAAGAGGAAATTTTCAAGTGAAATGACCTTGACTAAAGTATCATGAATAATAACATGTAAAATAACATTAGAAAACTATAACAACATCTTTTCTTCTATGCTCATTTTTAAAAATAATTTCAAGCAATATTTAATCTTTTGCTACATGGGGTCAAGGTCACATTTCTCTCCAATCAGATTATCTTTTCCCTTTCTACCAAGATGAGAAACAACCTAGTCCAATTCCAACTCCCCATTCTTTCTCACAGATATGCTATTTCAATGAATTGAAAGAAAGCTTCATTTTACCCTATTAAGAAATACAATTTATATTCATAATTATCTATCATACTTTACAATGCAAATTCATGTTCTGCACTTCTAGCCTATGAGATTATTCAAATTGATACAACCCATATTTTTTAAAAAAGGTTTAAAATAGAATCCAGATACCTCATTTCTCTGTATATAAAGAAATTCAATCAAATTCTTCATTATCCCATAGACAACTCAATCTCAACAAACTCCAAATCAATCTTCAGCTTCTCTACCAAATCTACAAATTTCCTTCCAAATCTTGTTACTCAAGTTTACAACCTTATGGGAATCCTCAATTTTTCATTTTTCTTTACCCCACAGAATCAATCAGGTGTCAACTCCTATTGCTTTTATCTCCCAAACATCTCTTACATTTACCCTCTTCCCTTTACTCATATGGCCACCATGCTTGCCAAAGTGGTTTTTCAAAAGCATCAGCCAAAGCGCATCACTTTCTTACTCAAAAAAATCTAGTAACTCCCTAAAGCTCTTCACAACCTGGTTCCAACCCACTTTTCTATTCATATTATACATTTTACCCATTTTCTTATTCTATCTGAAGGAAGAAAACCACTGTTTATTAAGTGCCTATTATGTTTCAGTCCCTGTGCTAAGAGCTTTAAAAATGTTATCTAGGTTTTAATGAGAGCAATCTGCTCACCACTTCTTATAGCACAATAGTATTCCATCATAATCATATACCTCAAATTGTTTTGCATGACTACACATGTACAAGTTAGTTTAAATTGCTTGTCTTCTCAATGGGGGCAGAAGGGAAGGCAGGGAAGGAGAAAGGGAGAGAATTTAGAACTCAAAGTTTTAAAAAATTAATATTAAAAATGTTTTTACATGTAACTGAGGATAAACAAAATAATAACTAGACAAAAGTAATGTTATCTAATTTGATCCAGGGGCTATTATCAGCTCCATTTTCAGTTGATGAAACTGTAACACCCCCCCCCCCCACCCAGAGCCACAGAGACACTGTCTGAGGATGTATTTGAACTCAGGTATTTTTTAATCTGAGTGCAATCATCTATCCACTGTACTACGTAGCTCCCTCTAGAATCTAGTCAAACTAACCTTTCTGCTATTTCTTGCACATGGCTTTCTATGTCAAGATTATGTGCCTTTGCCCTGGTGGTAATCTATGCCTTGGCTCCCCAGTTCCTTCAAAATTTTGCTCACGTTTCTTTCTGGTTTTTGGCAGAGATTTTTTTTTCATATGAATTTATCTATTTTCAGGTTTCAACAATCACTTCCACAAATTTTTGAATTTCAAATTTTTTCCCCATCTCTTACCTCCCCAGGACAATGTGTATTCTGAGTGCCCTTCTCTTCAATCTGCCCCCTCTTTTATCATCCCTCCCATTACCTTCCTTTCTATTTTCCTGCAGGGTAAGATAGATTTCTATGCCTCGTTGCTTATATTTTTTTTCCTAGCTGCATTTAAAAACAACCTCTAGCATTCATTTTAAAGTTTTTAGTTCCACATTTTTTCCCTTGCCCCCGCTCTCATTGAGAAGGCAAGCAATTCAATAAAGTCAGTCATGCAAAACACCTCCATAACACTGATATTGTGAAAAAGTAACTATATTTCCCTCCCTCCATTTATTCAACTCTCTCCTTTGACTTGACCCTCTACCAAAGTGCTTGCTTAGGATTACCTCTTCTTCAAATCTACCTTCCCTTCTATTATCCCACCTGTCTTATCCCCTTCCCCTCTGCTTTCTGTAAAACCTTTCTCTTGCCTTTTTCATGTGAGATGATTTGCTACTTTCTAACTCTCCCTTTTTCTTTCTCCTAGTACATTCCTTTCCACTTTAATTTTCTTTTGTAGATATCATCCCATCCTATTCAGCTCACCCTGTGCCTTTCTCTCTCTCATATCTGTCTATCTATCTATCTATCTATCTATCTATTCACTCCAACTATTCTAATACTGAGAAAGGTTTCATGAGTTACAAATATCATTTTTCGATGTAGGAATGTAAATAGTTCAATTTAAATAAGCCCTTTATGATTTGTCTTTCCTGATTACCCTTTCATGCTTCTCTCATTTCTTACATCTGGAGTTCAAATTTTCTTTTCAACTCTGGACTTTTCATCAAGCATGCTAGAAATTTCTCTGTTTCATTGAATAGATATTTTTCCCCTGAAGCACTATACTCACTTTGGCAGGGTAGGTGATTCTTGGTTTTAATACTAACTCTTCTGAGCTCCAGAACATCATATTCTAAGTCCTTAGATCTTTTAATGTAAAAGCTGCTAGATCTTGTGTTATCCTAGTTGTATTTCTACAATACTTGGAATTGTTTCTTTCTGACTGTTTACAATATTTTCTCCATGATCTGGGAACTCTGGAATTTGGTTATAACATTCCTAACAGTTTTCCTTTTGGGATTTATTTCAGGAGGTGATCAGTGAATTCTTTCCATTTCTATTTTACCATCTGGTTTTAGAATATCCAGGAAGTTTTCCTTAATAATTTCTTGAAAGATGATATCAGGGCTCTATTTTTTTTCATCATAAATTTCAGGGAGTTCAATAACTTTTAAATTATCTTTCCTGGATCAGTTTTCCAGATCAGTGGTTTCACATTGTGTTAATTTTTTTTCATTCTTTTGGTTCTGTTTTATAATTTCTTGTTTTCTCATAAAGCTATTTGTTTCCATTTGCTCCATTCTGATCTTGAAGGAATTATTTTCTTCAGAGAGCTTTTGGACCTCCATTTCCATTTGATCAATCCTGCTTTTTAAGACATTGTTCTCATTGGCTTTTTGGACCTCTTTTTCCCATTTGGGTTAGTCTGTTTTTCAATCTGTTATTTTCTTCAGTAGTTTAGGGTCTCCTTTAGCAATTTGCTGACTCATTTTTCATGATTTACCTGCATCATTCTCATTTCTTTTCCCAATTTTTCCTCTACTTCGCTTACTTGATTTTCAAAATCCTTTTTTAGCTCTTCCATGGCTTGTGTCTAATTCCTATTTTTCTTGGATGCTTTGGATGTAGGAGCTGTGACTTTGTTGTTTTCCAGTTGTATGTTTTGTCTTATTTATCACCAAAGTAAGATTCTATAGTCTGACATTTTTTGTCTGTT
>JAQQSK010016229.1:0-10509 GCA_028658325.1 Potorous gilbertii | reverse complement strand
ATATGTATACAAATAACCATATTGGATCCAATGTTGTATATACAATATTCATTACTGGATAATAAGCAAATCCCCAAGTCAAAATAAACAAATTAGATATTTTATTAACAATAAGTTTCATGGAACAGCCAAATTGTTTTGCCTTAATGGAAATATTTTAATGAATGTGTTGGGGAGAATTATGTTCTCAGTCTGGATCACATAAGGGCAAATACAGTAGATAACTTATTCTTTTTGGCATGGATTACCAAATGAAAATAAATGTCTTGAACTCAGTGTAGTAAATACACATGTCTTCCTGGCCCCCAATCTTTACTCTAATTAGCTAAATTTTTGTATGGTGAGAGCTTGAGATGTTTCTAATTTTTTCCTAGGTGACTGAGATATTTATGAAGAACTCTGTTACAACCTCTCCATTTCTTACAAATAGCCCATTGCCAAATGTTTTCATTATAGCAGATTGTTAGTACATGGAAAATGACCAGCAAATACACATGTGCAATATTATTTGTTGTATAGACTGAATTATAACCAGATTTAAGAAGATATTTTGGGTTATCTTTACATGAATGTGAAAACATTCTTTATATGAAATGCTGCTGTTTTATAATACTCTGTTGCAATGTCTTTCATTTGTAACAATTAACCCATTACATATCAGCATTGTAGAACTGTATTTAATAGACAATTTGTTATACTTTTTAATTCACTCTTTTATTTTCTATAAAAATATCATATTTTTACATGTCAGAAGAAATTTTTTTGTCAGGGGAAATTCCAGATATTCCATCTTTATGATGACAAACTGTAGCTTTTGAGTATCCTTAAGTTCTATACAATTAAAAATATATTAGAGGCAACTATGTTACTCGATGGAGAAATAACTAGGCCTAGAGTTAGGAAGATGATTTCATAGATGGCCTCAGACATTTATTAGCTATGTGACCCTAGTTGAGTCACATACCTTCTATTTGCCTCAACTATAAAGTGGAGATAATATTACCAATTTCACAGGGTCACGGTGAGGATCAGATGAGGTTATGTGTGAAAAGTCCTTGACACATAGTAGGTATGTAATAAATACTTGTTTTCTTTCTACCAATATGCTTTGCAAAAATTATAGTGCTATGTAAATCTGCATTATTATTGTTAAATAACAAATAATAATAAACCATAAACTAATATTTCTAAGCCCTAAATATCTAATTCTTTCTTTGCCTTTTTCATTAAGGATTGTTTCTGCTTAGTAATTATGACCAGAATGTTGAATTGTTGAATGAGTGTCTTATTTCTCTCTCCCTCCTTCCCTCTCTCCCTCTCTCTCTCTCTCTCTCTCTCTCTCTCTCTCTCTCTCTCTCTCTCTCTCTTTCTCTCTCTCTCTCTCTAGTGGTGAAAGTGGTTCAGGGAAATCTGAGGCCAGCAAACAGATAGTGAGGCATCTCACATGTCGATCCAGCTCCAGCAGGTGTTTATTTGACAGCAAAATAAAAAATGTAAGTACCATCATTGGTTCACTTAGAGAATCGTAGGAGTGAAAATTGAAGACAATATCATAGAAATCTAGAACAGGAAACAGACTTGAGATGTGACCCCTTCTGATTGGTTCAGGTTGCATATAAGAAAACTGAAACCAGGAGAGACTAGCTGATTAACAAGAAAAGATCACATGGGTAATATAAGTGAGTGATAGAACCAGGACTTAAATGGATATCTTTTTACACATCCAAACAAAACTATCTTTTCTATTCTATTTAATTCTAAATAGGTGCACACTGGACATAAAGTCAGAGAAACCTACTCATAATATATAAAATTACATTCAATTCAATTCAACATGTTGTCTAAAAAAGCATTTCTCATAGCATTTGATGCTTGTCATGTAGCTGACATATTTTATTTTATAGTATGGCTATGTGTATATATATTTTATATGACTGTTAGTCTTCACTTCCTTGAGGTCAGGAACTATGTTTTGTTTTGTTTTTTTCTCTTTCAGAAATTATGATACTGAGATAAACATAATAAGTTAAATATCCATTTAATTTAAATATATTTGTCAATGATAGTGGGGATTGAAGGGCTTTGAACAATATATGGACATAATTATAGATGTGTATTAGCAAGATCATTCTGGCAAAGTCATGTATCACGGCTGAACAGTGAGTCATGGTGAGGGGAGGGAAGGACAAGTTAGTAGGTTATTGTGATAAATGAAGCAGGATGTAATATAGCTTGGATGAGGGTGGAAATGGTGAGAATAAAAATGCAAAAGACACAGGAAAATGTTTCATCATTTCTTGTCAACTTCTTGGGTGTGAGAAGAAAAAGAGATAGGTAAGTTAAAGATGGCAGATGTTCTTGATATAAGTGACTCAAAATGGCAGAGACCATCATAGACACAGGAATCAGAAGACCTCAGGATCTGCTGAAAAGGTAATAAACTTGATTTAAGGAATGTTGGGCTTGATGTGTTGGCTGAGCATCATACTGAAAATGTGCAACTGGTACCTAGAATGTTTAGTTCATTAGTTATCCACTTAGGGGTTGAGTTGAAGCAGAATATATGCCTTATACTGCCAGGTAAGGGATGGGAAAGAAGAGAACAAGAGGGAAGAAGAATATAGGAATTACATGGGGAATGCCAGGGTATAAAGGCCAGCAAAGCAATATTTAATGATATGGCCACAGTATCAAGAGAGGAGAGTTTCCAAAAAAAATCATTGAGATAGAAGGTTTAAAAAACGTTTGAGTATGTCAGATACTACAGAGATGTCCAACAAGATGAATAATTGGAAAATATTATTATATTGAGTGATCAGAAGGTTGCTATTGACATTAGCAAAAATTTCAGTGGAGTGGAAAGGGAAAAAAGGAGCCATTGTATGGGAGATGAAATTGACAATTGTAGTGTAAAAAATGAAGGTAAGTGTAGAATATTCTTTTTACTAGTTCAGCAGTAAAAAGGAAAACAGGGATGGATGACTGTGGTGTAGAACAGAAAAAAGCATTGTGCTTTTTGTTGTTATTGTTCTATTTTATTTGTTTTCTTTTTAAGGACAAGAGATGCAAGAAGGTTTGTAGGCAGATGGGAAAAAATATAGTGGAGAATGGACTGAAGATTCAAAAGATCTTGGATAATATATATCTTGGAGAAGGTCATGAAAGTTGGTTTTAATGGCATATGAGTAGAAGTGTTAGACTTGGAAAGGAAAACTACCTCTTCCATTGAAAAAAATAGGGAAGAATAGATGAAGATACATGGAAATAAAGTATGAAAAGGAGAACGAAGGGCAATCATGTTAAACAATATCTATCCTATCAGGAAGCCACAATACAGAATCATTTGTTAGACATGTGAAGACAAGCGAGAATGATGTTTGGAATAGTCACCGTCCCAGTTTATGTATAAAACAATTGTTAAATGTGACTCTCATCATTTCAATAAAATAGAAATATATTTACTGAGCACCCGCTATGACCCTAGTACTGTGAATAAAACTATTAGTAGAGGCAGAAAGAGTTTGTGTAAAGTATGACTCATCTTCACAAAGAATTGTAGTTAAACTAGAGATAAGACATTTATGAATAAGGTCATTAATTTATCTCAATATCTATTTCTATTTAATAAGCAGGTAGATTATTGCTTTATTCTTAACCAAAAATCAGGCTGTTTTTTCTTCTTTGTGAGAATGAATGAATATAAGTTACTGGCACCTACCCCTATCCTAGGGAGAGAACCAAGAGCACCCAGCAGAGAGATGTAATCCCATGATCCTCTGAGAACCACTTTTTTTCCCCAGAGAAGACTATGTCTATTAGCCAAAGTATAGCTAAAGGTAGTATAATAGCTAAATGTAATATACTAATAATCAAATCTTTATACCCAAATCCTGATTTTTTAAAAAATGGTAATGTCTAACAATCTATAAATTATTTATTTATAAACCTTAGCTAGCCAGAATAGACTTAAGATCCCAGGAGGAAACAAAAGACAAACAAACATCTTGGTACCTAAAACATTTTTTAAAAATCTTATTATGAACTTTGATTCATAAAAGGACATTCCAGTACTTTACAAGTCTTATTTGCTTGTTTTTAGGACATAATTCTAACTTTGATTACGCATTCATTTATTCATATAACATCTATTATTTTAGAAGCAGTAAATTAGAGGGTAAAAAAGTCATCACATTTTTAACAAAAGAAGAATGAGTCAAATGTCAAGAGTGTAAATTTTAAAAAAATATTTATCTCTCACTATCTCTGTCTATATGTCTGCCTGTCTGTCTGCCTGTTTTTCTGTCTGTATGTGTATATATTTGAGTCCAAAACTCAAAAAACTCAGTAATCTGAGGCCATCTAATGTTGAGCTGGAGATCCCAATACATCTCAGCAATTCTTCAGGTTCTAACTTATTTAATTCAGAATAGTAGCCGAGGTTCATAGTAATGAATCTGAGTCATTGAGAAATGTTTAATATATTTTAATAGAAGACTTCCATCAAAATGCTTAAAATAAAAAAAATGGCCCAAACTTCAGTTTTCTGAAAAATTCACTTATATGGAACACTTTATTTGTATAAATTAAATGAGTCACTTCTAATACTACAAGTCATTAATTCTCAGTAATATGTTTTTCTGTTGGATCTAAACTGAACTTTAAAACAGTGCCTCTATCATTATCCTTGATATATTTTAACTACTTTTATGTGGATATTTGAGATTTTCTCATTTTAATGAAATGCTCATAACAATACCCAGGGAAAACTACATTTATTCAGAAACTGTAATTATTACTCACTCAAATGAATTTCTATTACTTGAGTAGGAAATCATTAATTTCATGTAACTGAATAATGTGTATTTTTCCTCTTGAAAGGAACTGGATATGAGTGTTGCTAAAAATAAAGGCTATGAGGATGCAAGCAGTTGGAAATGATGGTCAGATAGTTTAAACTGTTTTTGTTATGAGGAGTGAGTGTCCTTTTGCTTAGACAGATTAATAAACAGAACAGCTCCACGTAGGTAATCATTTCTCAGTGAGATATGGCAAATGTGCTGACATACACTAGTAATAGCCTGACGATGGGATCCAGACTTTCATTGAATTAGAGATTTCTGAATGTGCACGAGAGAGGGAGAGAGAGGGAGGGAGGGGGAGAGAGAGAGAGAGAGAGAGAGAGAGAGAGAGAGAGAGAGAGAGAGAGAGAGAGAGAGAGAGGGAGAGATACACCTGCACTTCATCAAGTACATCTGATTGCATTGTGATAAACACAGCTGCATTTATCCCAGGAGTCCTTTATGAAAATAAGAGCCCAGAGATGATTCAAACATTGAAACTTCCAGATGAGTATTGTGCAAAGACAGACTCAGTTTCTGATATTCTCTAAGCCATGAAATCCTTACTCTTTATGGGGTTGCTTAGAGGGAGGAGATAATGTTACTGTAACTCTATCTACTTTGAAGGACTCTTTATAATTTCAATATATAACAACGAGAAAATCTTTATAATACCGAAGGCAGTGCCTTAGAAGTTGTAGGCAACTTACATGATGAAAATACATATCATGAACTGCCTGTTGAACATTTCAAACTTAATGTAACTGGTTGTGATTAATTTTCAGCCATTAATTTTGCATTTAAATGCCTTTAAAAGCAATGACACTTCCTATAATTGACTCATTCTTTCCTGTTTTTAAAAAAAAGACTTGAGGTCCTTCGCTATGTGACAAGACTCCCAAAACCCATTGATACTGAACTTTCTCCTCAAAGGTAGAGAGTTAGTGAGAGCAGAAAATAGGACAGCTTCCTCTTCACTCTCATATTGGTTTCTCCCCAGAGTTTTTTCCTTCAGGATATTGAAGTAGGGTTGGCATCATCCATCTTCTCTCTTGAAGTTATAGGGTGTACAGAATGATAAGAGACTTCAAAAGAGTCTCAAGAGACTTGAAGAGACTGATGCAGTAAAGAGACTGAAGCTTTCTTCTCTCCTACTTTTATTAACTCTCCCTACCACTCAGACAGGTATGGGGAATTTGATTGCTGTTAATAAAGAGAGAGTCCTGTACAAATGAGTTTTGGGTTTCTGGTTACACTTTCATTTAAAGAAATTAAAATTAGTAACATACACACACATATATGCATTTTATATCCCATATACATTATATATCAGTACCATATATGTGTGTTATATGATTACACATAAATGTGTACATACATACATATCCTAGCTTGTATGTTCCAGGCAGTATTTATTCATAGAAATTAAAAATATTTTAAAGATCTGGGGCCAAATTGGAAGAATGAAAGACATCGTTTTCTTTGATATCTTCTTGTATTTAAGGATCCCTGTCTTATAAAATGTGATAAAATATATTGAAGTTAATGGGAATAAAAGTCATGGGCTTGATAATAGTGTCATGACTTCAGTCTTCTTAATAAAAGTAAAGATATAACAAGCTATTTTCCATGAATTATTGGAATAATCTTTAAGCAAGATGTGCTTTTAATTTTCAAAATGCACTGTGCATTCCATGTGATTCATCTTCCCTTTCTATATTTTAACTAAACTCTTTGAAGATTTTAAAATGTCATTGTTGTCTTTCAGATTTTTTAGGTGAATCTGTAGTGAAATGTGATAACAAAAGAATTTTGTGTGGGTATGACCGAACTTGTATTGTTGGTTTTGGTTTGGTTTGGTTATTTTGTTTGATTTATTTTATTTTTTCTCCGGAGGAAGAGTGATGATTTCCATGAACCAGAATTTTTCTATCCTGGGCAATAATTCTATATCTATATTGATGTGTGTGTGTGTATTTATACATACGTATAAATGATATACATATAAATATGTATATAAATATATCTGTGTGTGTCTGTGTATGTATTTGTATTTGTACATGTGTATATGTGTGTGTATGTGTTTCTGTGTGCGAGACAGAGAGGCAGAACAGGGTAGATAGAAAAAGTCAATAGAAAGTAACTCAGAGGAAACGAGGGGAGGGCAGATATGGAGGGCATATAAGGCCAGGAAAAATTTCTTGCATCAGGTGATATTTAAACTGAGTATCAAAGGAAGTTAACTAAGTAAGGAGAGAGACCGTTTCTCACAAGGGACACAGCCAATACAAATACAAGAAGTCAGGAAATGGAATGAGGTCATTGTAGCTGAATTGGAGATTATGTGGAGGAGAGTAAAGTGTAAGATTAATAGAGTAGAAAGATGCCTGACTGTGAAGGGAATGCATAGAGAGTTTTATATTTGATCCTGAAGATGATAGGAAGCCATTAGAATTGGGATGCAAGGAGGTTGCGATATAGACAGATATACCCTTTAGGAAATTCACATTTTCAGTCGAGTAGAAAATTGATGGGTATGAGGAAGAATTTTAAGGAAAGGCCAACAATTAGCAGACTGTTTAAGTAATCCAGACAAGAGGCAATAGGGGATGGAATAAGTGTGGTAGCTTTGTACAGAGAGAATGGAAGATGCATGACAATTTTTGCAAAGGTAAAAACAGGAAGAATTGCTACAAATTCCATAGGTGGAGTGAGTGTGAGTGAGTAGGATAACACTGAGTTTATGAACCTACTTGACTGGGAGGGTGATGCCCTCACCAGTATTAGATGGGAAAAGGGGAGGCTTTTGGAAAAAGACACTATTTTTGGACATATTGCATTTGACATTGATGTCATTGTTAATTTGAATATAAGCTTAGAGGAGTGGAATGCATAGAAGACAAGTTTAAGAGGGTCAATGAATGAGTTTGATGTCACAAGCTTATGTAGTGGCTAGAAATAGCATACTGTATTAACAGAGATGAGGTGACATCTGGGGAGTGCAAAGGAGACCACAGCAAATTGATTTCTGGTAGCTGTTATGCATTTAATAGGCTCATAGCTTCTGTTTCATAATATTCACCATGGATAGATAATGGTTCTATTTTGTAAATTCTACATAGATGTACATTTTATTCTTGGATGCTTTAACATATATAAAATATGATTCTGTGTCTGAATTAGAATCATTTTATCATAAAAACATCTTTCCTCTTAGATAGCAACATGATCAATGAAAACGTTATCGTCATCTTGCCCCAAATTTGAATTTTTAAAATTCGTGGCATATATTTTCCATGAAAGAAAACTTTCTAGAATTAATAATGTAACACTTAGGAAACAAACTGAGAGTTCCAACATCTAGTGGTTGTGTAAGCAACCGGTTTTAGGAAATATTTAATTACTTGATCTGGTATTCTTCACTGAGGAATCTTCTGCATTTGTCTTCTAGAAAATTCTAAAGAAAAGAGATTTTTATCGATATATCTTCATGCTTTTGGAAGTTCTAAAATTAAAAAATTAGTGAAACTAATCAAAATTTAATTGATAGCTCTTAATAATATGCCCATACATCAAAAAAAGATTATCAAGACTTAGAATTGTCCCTAAGAGATGCAGTGATTTGCCAAGTGGCAGAAGCAGAAACAGGACCAGATCTCTTGGTATCTCATCTAATGTTCTTTTCGCTTCACCAAACCCTCTTACATAGGCAAAGCAATTCATATTCTAAAATAATATTAATAGATTCTATTCATGCTTTTGTATAGGGGTTCAAAAGAAATGAAGCTATTAGAAGACAACTTACTTAACTGTGACATTAAGAGTGATGGTTCACAAACACATTTTTAAAAAAGACTTTATTTGGCTTTGAGTTTCTCAAAAATTATTCAAAACACAATTCTTTACTGCCACCTAATGGACAAATGACTAATCAAAATATGAAACTCAGAACATTTGAATCAGTATGTTTTATAGTTTATTTGTATAAAAGTATGCCATGAACAATCATATATCAACATATAATCATATGCATGTCTATGTTTACATGTATCTATGGATACCATACATATATGTACATATATCTATGATCATTCATTTGCTATATATGTACATATATAAATGCTACCATCACATTTAATAGTACATTTATAGTATAAAAATTAGGATCTATAATAGTACATATGTAACAATATGTGTACATGTATTATTATATCTAATAGTACAGATCATATGTTCACATGTTTCTCTAATAGAATGTACACATATTAAAATATGCTATACTATGTGCTATCAGTTTATATGCATGAGACCTGTATAATAAACCATAATACATACATGCATACTATAACTATATGTATAATTGTGTATGTAAACATACACCAACACCCATAGATGTATATATCCATATATTCATATATATATAATCTATATATGTGTATAATAGTATACCTTATATATGTGTGTGCATGTTGTGGTTCAGGGAGTTTCATTTTTGTCTTTGCCTAAAAAGTATCTACCACATGGTGGCATTTAATGAATGCTTGCTGACTGATTAATTCTAGTTTCATTAATATTTAGGTTCCATTACTTGAAACATAACTAGTAAAATATGAGCATATTATGACATTTTATAATAAAGTAATTAAATTTTAGGAAAAAACCTTGGATATCATCTAGCTCAACACCTTCCTTTTGTAGAGAGGCAAAGCAAGAATCAGAGATGTTTAGATTCATATTCAACAAGCAATGCTTGTTAAACACATATCATACGCCAAGGATTGGACCAGATGTAGAGAGAGATAAACATTTAAATAAAACAAGTTCCCCACTCTCATGGAGTTAAAGTCCAGTAAGAGTAAGACACAGACATAAAAGCTGTAATGTAGATAATTATGTAGAAAACTCATTAAAAAGATGAACATCCAAGTGCCAAAGGAGAAAGTCACTGAAGACAGTTATGAAAGGAACTTTTCAGTAAGGATGAGCTTTAAAAAGTAATAAGGCATTAAGCAACTGAGGAAAAACAAGAAAAACATCCCAAGGATAGAAAATGGCATTATCAAAGCCATAGTAGGAAAAATCCACATTAGATATTTGGAAAAAAAGGGTGTTGGGTATACCTATAGTATCTATGTAATACTATAGCATTTAGATATGACTGTAGTCATCAGTATGGCTGGTAAAAGTAACATGTGGAAGGTAGTTGGTGACATTTACTTTAAAGGCAGAACTTTGAACTGTGGGTGTTTCCCACGGTTTTGTCCTAGATCCCTTACTCTTCTCATTCCCCTCTTTGGGGAGTGTCAGATTGGAGAAGGGGGGAGGAGAAGGAAGAGGAAGAAAAGGAACAGAAAAAGGAGGAAGAAATAATAGCATTGCCCAACTGAATGGGTGTTGCCTCAAAGAAACTGAGACCTTGGAAAGACCTTAGCTTAAAAAGTGTAAGGTCTCCCACTGTATCCAGGGCCATCTCCACTTATCTTGTTCTACTGGACTTGGATGCCTCTGGAGGAGAGAGAGAATACGGATGCTGATTTTACACAGCTCTTCCTCACTTAAATCCAATTCATTTGCAAGTCAAGATGTCATCCTCCTCATGTCATTGATTCTCTTTGAGAACTAAGATCAAACATCAACAACAATAATCTTTGTGAATGGCCTCATCAACTCC
>JAQQSK010016228.1:0-10509 GCA_028658325.1 Potorous gilbertii | reverse complement strand
ACAAATGGGGAGATAATTTTGGAACCCAAAATCTTGTGAAAATGAATGTAAAAAGTTAAATAAATAAATTTATAAAAAAAAGAGATAATAGATATAAAGCATTTTGCAAACCTTAAAGCTACTAATATAGCTACTATATAAATGTCAGCTATGACAGTATGCATGTACTTTTAATATATGCATTTAAGTTTAATATGTGCATTACTAACACTTTCTTAAATCTAGACAATCTACAAAGTAATAAATCAAGCCCTGATTTGTATTGAATGACAATTTCTGGAGTACAAGTGCTCACACTGAAAATTTAACAATTGGCTTTTATTACAATTCTAGTTATAGCTGACATACCATTGCTTTAAACCTCATCAGAACATAAGGTAGTTTATAGGGTTGCTAAGTAGGTATTTTACTTTTTACCTTAGTGCTGCTTTATCCAAACAATTCCAAGTATTCTGGCAAAACAGCCAGATCTGTTCTCTTTGATGAAGAAACGTCCCTTAATACCAGTCAGTTTTACTCAGTGGATCCAGGACCTACAGAATTTTCAAGCTCATATCCATCTCAAGATAAGACACTCATTCATCTAAGATCAGAAAAGAACACACACAATATGGAAAAGGCATCCAGGGACTCAGGTAGGAACCATCCCTTACCTTGCCCTCATTGGAAACTTTGGCGTTCTGGGCTCCTGCCCTTCTGGAAATCCAAAGGAAGAGAGGACTTAGTGGAAGTTGTTATATTTTTTAAATTGATGCAGCACTCCACTGTGTTTCTGTCATGGGCAGAGGAAGGACCAAGGAGCAATTTAAAGTTTGCCACCTCCTCCTCAAATGCCAAATCTTGTTGGTGCTGGGTTAAAACATGCCCAGAAGTCGCCAACAGGTTTATCATCTTGGATGTGATGAGATGCTGAGTCACACATGTCCTTAGAATTTCTCAGTTTCTAGAGGACTTTCAGGGGCAGATTCCCTGGAATGACCCTTTAGATCAATTCAATTTTCCCTTTTTGTATGGATTATGTGCATACTTAAGTACATATGTGTTATCTTCTCTTTTATAAAGTTCTTAAGGGCAGAAGCAATTTCACTTCTGTCTTTGTATTCTCGGCACTTAGTATGATACTTACCACACAGCAAGTGTTTACTAAACGGTTATTGAATCATTACCCATGTTAGTGTAATTGTGAGTTAGTTTTCAATTTCTTGATAGTTATCAATTTCTTGATAGTTTTCAATTTCTTGATAGTTATCAATTTCTTGATAGTTATCAATTTCTTGATAGTTATCCATTGTTTTGTTTCTCTTTCATTATCACAGGTTGCTCATCTGACTTGAAAAGTTTGGAAGTTCACCATCGTGTGTCCAATGTTCTTCACCTATTTACCAGGAGATGCCCATGTGGTCATTCGAGGGTTGACCTAGAATAGATAGGAGGTAGGAAAGCACTAAGCCTTTTTTCTTTGTATTCTCCTAAGCCTGTGGTCCTCAGGTTGCCATGGCAACTCTATATTAAGGCAAATTTTTCTCTGTATTTGTCAAGGATGATGTGTCTCTTCTACTACACTACTCATTTGATGCCTCATTGTGAGGTGAAAATTACCCAGAGTTCTTGAGGGTTGTGTCTGCAGAGCACTAACAATTGTAGGTTCTTTTAATCTGGAAAAACTTCCCCCATGAGCCTGGTAGTCATTCGACTGCAAAAGGCCCAAGTCTAGGACCATGGGAAACACGGTAGCAGCAAGAGCGACAGTGTACTAGCAAAAAGACTTTTATTAGAGTGATAGAAAAGAAAAGAGAATAGTTTAGATTTCTCGCCAAAGGGGAAGACCCAGATAATATTTTTTTTTGAGTGAGACATAGGATGGGTACCTTTCAGCCTGATGGCTTTGATCTGGGTAGAATTTTACTAATCTCGATCAGAGAAGTAGTTTTTATATGAAATGGAATTCTTTGGAAACCAGTTTGGCAGCTGGATGTTATATAACAGACTTATATAACTTGGGTCTTATACAATACATAGGGGCAAGTAAAGGAATTCTGGACTGCTACATGTCTGAAACTGAGATATTTTGTTCAATCTGTCTATGTAAATAGATTCTTCAGAATTCTCCGTAAAACACAAGGATCAATGTAGAGCAATTCAGAGAGGTTTCTCATCAGAGGAATGGCCACAACCTGATGCTGAGTTTATTGTAGAGGGGATTCCTTTAGTGCATAGATTGGCCTGGATGGTCACTGCAGTCTCTTCCAGCTCCCACTTTCTAGGATTCTGTCATTTTCTTGGCCTCAGCATCTCATTAAGGCTGTCTACTAATGTATTAAGAGATGATGATCTGCCATCTTCCTTAATGAAGTCATCAAAGTGTTGAGGTAGTGAAGTAAGTTTGGGGATCTACAGCTTTCCCTGCTTTAGTGCGTGAGAATTGCTCATGTATTAGAATTACAAGGAGATTCTGTTTATTCTTTATGATCATATTCTACTTTTTGTAGACTCTCCTTCCAACCTTGAACATTCTCCTCCAACTTTAAAATAGCCCACACTGTAAAAGCCTATGAAGAAAAGGCACTCTCTTTAAAACTCCTAATTATTGCCCCAAACCTGTGATTTGCACGGAATACTTAGGGATATTAAGCTATTTTATGTTACCTCCCAACTAACTACATTAAACTCAGCTCTAAGGTTGCATTTGTGCTAAAATCACAGCTTTTTGAAACAGTAAAAATGTTGGGTGCTTCAAAGACTTCTTAAAACTCAAATTCCTAAGAGGTAAGTCTGAAAGGAGAGCAGTACATTTGTTGGCACTAATGGGAGGGAAGGGAGCTGGGCTTTCATGCCCATATTCTTTCATTTGAAAGGAGTATTGAATGGAATGGAAAGGTACAGCTCTTTTTGTTTACATGACATTCAAAGACCTGAGAGGTACCATTAATGGGCCATCACAACCAATTTACTGCTGGGGTGCTGTTAGCATCCTGTCACATACAGGGGAACACATCAAAAATACAAATAAAATCTTTCACTAATGAGATGGGATCACATTACTTTCAATTTAATCATGTGTATTTAATCTCAGGAACTTAAAAAAAAACAATTTATATCTATTCTGGGTAAAAAAAATGTGAATATTAGCAGTAGGAGGTCTGGTGGATACTGTGTATTTTAAAATTAGCATGGCCTACACTGTCAGAAAAATCTGTTTCTTCAATTCTTTTGACATCCGTGATATTTCCTTTGCTTTAGCTAAATAACAGCTATTTATTATGGTGCTTGAGTGTTCTCTGTGACCTCCCCTGTTTACTTATTACTCTTTCCCAAGGGTTTTTTTATTCTACTTACGATATGTGAGTATTCTATGTCATAGTGTGATCTTCATTATAATAGAAAGAAAATTCTTAGTATTTATGTATCCAATAGGATCAAAATAATCCCATAGTATTAAGTTGACACTATAGTACTGATAAGGACTGGACATGTGATTTCATTGGCACAATGAACCTTAGTACATATTTATTATGCAAAAAATGTCATTTGCTGAAATGACTGGAACAAGTGCAGTGTTTCTTTGTAATTCATGATGTCCAGCTATCAAACTGTGAGTGGTTCAACCAGTTAGGCACAATCTTCCTTTCCTCCCTGCTGATATTTTACTTCTGGGTGCATAGGCAGGGATCTATTTCATTCTATCCAAAGGATTCCTTACATTGACACATATTCTGCTGGGCTCCCATGTGAATGTTGTTTCTTCCCCATTTTCCATCCATTTGTACTTTTCTACATCAGGAAGGACACAAATTGATAAGAAGTTAGATTGAAAATCACAAGAAACTTGTCTCAGGAAGCATTGTGGTTTGTCCTTTGGTCTCAAAAAGGACCATGACATCAGGAGGATGATGCCATGACGTGCAAGTGAATTGAATTTGAGCAAGGGAGGGACGGCTGTACAAAGTCACTGGTCTCACTTTCTCCTCCAGAACCATCTGGGCCCAGCAACCAGACATAGACCAGAACAACTGGAGATGGCCCAGGATGCAGTGGGAGACCTTGGCCCTTTTAAGTTAAGGTCTTTTCAGTTTCTCACTTTGAGGTGAGGCAGTGACCATTTAATGATTAGACTTGTTTAAAAAATGAGTCAAGGGTTGGCCCCTTTAATAAAACAAAGAATCAGACTGGAAGGGGAAGACACATAGGGTTGCTGGCCAAAAGAGAAATTACTGTTTGCATTCACTCTGAGCCATCAGGGCCCCCCAAAATAACTATTAAGTGGCCAGTTCCAATAGGACAACTCAGCTCCTCTTCTCCTTTCCCCTCTTCTCTCCCCTTCCCTCCACTTCCCCCCATGATACCAAGGGTATCATGCCCTTACTGGAGACTGTGCTGCCCAAAGGAAGGTAATATAATAATATAATATAATATAATGGCTGGAACCTACCTAGTTATCTTGGTGGGTAATGGCTAGATTTCTTTCTTAAAAACCATACCCTTAAATCCGATTCACTCTGGCTCTCATTGAGTGACCAACAATAGATCCCTCAGGAGGCATATGCTTAGGTTAATGCTTTATCCCAAGATAAAGCCAAACCCAGACAAGGCTACATTTTCAGGTCTTGAGATCTTCCAAAGAAATTCCCCATTGTCAGGTGTGGTCCTTTAAATGTTGGTACCAAATGAACCAATGAGGGCAAAGTTCCTTCAGAAAAGGTTAAAGAAACAAAAATCTTGTTAAAGGAATGTGGCAAAGACTTGGTCAACTCACTTCTCTGATGTGCCTGTAATGAAGTGATTTTCTTTCCCCTAACTATGGTCCTCAACCACTGTAATGGCTTTCCCTTCCTCTGAATTTTGATTCCATACAACACTTCACCTGTGTCCCCCACCTGTCTGGTTTTCACATGATATTTGTATGGTAGTCTCTGGTCTCTGACCCTACGTCTGTGGCTTTCCTCAAGTCATGAAAGAACAAAAAAAATATTTTGTTGATCCATATAACTAGCTAATAGCTGTTGAGAGCAAGCCTGCAACAGACAACCTGGCTAAAATTTCCAAATTCTTTTGTAAGTTCAGGACTTCTTAATCACTAAGGCACATCCTCCCTATATCCTATTCCCATTACATTCTCAGCCATGGCTGCTTTGCCCCTCCCCAAATGTCATGCAGAAAATGGCCTACTATGTTCCATCTTCATTCTCATTGGTATACATTGGCAGAGTTTTGCCTAGATATGCTCTAGGGCTATTGTCTTACTGCATTTGTGTATTGGTGCCTCAGTTCAATCCCAGCTTATTATAATTAAGCCTCTGATGATTTCAAATTCCTTTGGCCTTCTGATGGATGACCCTCTGCTCTGTTGATGTCCACTGTGTTTGCTCTGTGTTTCTGCTGGAAGATTCTTTGCGTTAGCACCTGCATTTCTTGAAAGAAAATTCTTGGAAAAATATACAGACCAAAGGATAAGCTGAAAGTGCTAAGTATATTTCTAAAACTTGAACATCCTGTTCTTGGATTTGGGCCAGGTGCCCTATCTCTGAGTCCCAACTCTTCCCTCTATTTTTTTCAGCTCCTAGTTTCATAAATCTTTGGCTGCTGTAACAAATACATTCTCCAACTTTTTGACCTGCTTCCTCTTTCCCACTGCATTAGGCATCAAGAGTCTGTGTCTCTAAAACTGCCTCTGATGCTAACTTTCAGTGTGACCTTTTACAGGTCCCTTCTCCTCTTTGTGCCTTCTTGTTCAATCCATTTCTGTCATTTCTGACTCTTTGTGACCCCATTTGGGGTTTTCTTGGCAACCATACTAGAGTGGTTTGCTATTTCCTTCTACAGTTCATTTTACAGATAAGAAACTGAGGCAAATAGGGTGAAGTAACTTGCCCAGGATCACATAACCAGTAAGTGTCTGAGGTCAGATTTGAACTCAGGTCTTCTTGACTCCAGGCTCAACACTCTATCCACTGTGCCACCTAGCTGCCCTCTCTCTGCCTTAGTTTCCTCATTTATAGAATGAGGAAATTGAACTAGATGATGAGTAATATCCTTTCCAGCTCTAATATTCCGTGATACTAATCATAAATTTTCTTTATTCTGAGCTTAGTTGACAAAACAGGGACAGCATTAGCCCTTTGGATGGATCCAGATTTTGGCTATGACCTGTAATATTTATATATGTCTCACTTTTTTCCCTTTTACTTTGTCTACAACTTTCATAGAGGGAAATAAAAATTTGAAGGACCATTTTGAGACAAATGACTAAATACAATTGAACTTAGTGATCTGTTATATATGTAATATATATATATATATTATATCACACACACACATAGCATATAAGTGTAGTCATACATAGTATTCCAAAAGTCTTAGTGCATTTTAAAACTTTAGTAACTTTGAAATGGACTAAGACTTTGTAGACACCTTGTATATACCCCTGCTTGTCCACTGAGCATCATTACCAAATTGCAAAATTTCACACTATTTAGAAAATCTTTGACAATCTTTCAAAGGGTAAATATTTCAACCAAGTTCTGAAGTATGAAGTTGAAATCCTACATGCAGATTTTCTTAGTGAAGGAAAAAACTACCAAACAATCCAAAGGCATACTGTACTGACAGAAAAACAGAAGAAATAAAATGGAACATGAACAGTTTTTCTGCCAGAAGAAAAGGCCTGCTCATTTCTAAAGAAACAAACAAGGAGTATGAGAAATTAGTCATTTCCCAACCATGATAAGCATGTGTTACAGGGCATTGTTGGCAGTGATTTTTCTAAATGATGATGGTTCAGAGAAAGAATGCAAGGAGGAGATGTAGGCAATGAGGAATTTGTCCAGTGCAAATTATGGCCTGGGGCAGATTTCATGAGTGACCACTGATGGAATGATAACTATTGATTAGGGTGTGTGTATGTGTGTTTGTGGGTGTGTGTGTGCATGTGTGTGTGTTTATCGGGGGAGAGTGTGTGAGGGGGAAGAGCTTGAGTCATGAGAATCTCTCGTGCCAAGGATACCAGGAGGAAGTTGGAGACTATCCTGAGTAGGATGCCAAGATTGTAAATGGCCAACCCTGAATCATGGCCAATTCTCAGAATTTCCTGATGATCAGTCACGGTACTTAACTTTGCCATTATACAGTGTCAAGTGGTAGGGTCAGAGATAGAATCTTCATGATTTTGAAGCTCATTTTGATGAAATAAGGCTGTTTTTTTTAAATAAAAAGGTTGAATCTTCTGAGAAGTGGAAAGGAATGGAAGGAATTGCCAAACCCTTGTGTTTTAAAATTTTAAAATTCAGAATCGTTAAAGCTTAGGGGAATGTTTGAGCACATTTATGGTGATATTATCAGTATTCAAGAGTATGTTGGGCTGATTTGAAAATATGCAAATGTTGAAAATCAATTTCTTTTTTATTCTTGAGCTTACATTCTTAAACAGTTTGGAGGAATATCATCAAGTCTTGTAGTGTTGTCTCATTTGAGGCTTGATGGTAACCTCGTTCAACAGAGATTCATTGAAGTAGGCTACTGTTATTATATGCAATGGGAATGTGTCCCTGTCTTCTGTGTGAATCTGGACTGCTGCTCCCTCCCCAATACTTAGGTTGAGTATATGGGAAGAAAAATAGGTTCTTGGCTTAAGCCTTCATCCTGGGCAGACTTTTCTCAGAGGGCAAACAAATCGCTGAAATCAGATAATTTCAAAATAATGTAATTGAACCATGTTGACAAACCGTGAGAGAAAAACACTGCAATAAGATTATTCCCAAACCCTCTTTCCAATGGAAAACATTTTCCTCCCCTCCTCTCACTCCCTGCCCCCCTCCCCAGGATCCTATACCAGTAAGGAAAAATTGACCAATCCCTGGAGAGGAAAAGAAGTGCTCATGTTCTGGAGAAACTGGAGCCAGGGCATTCTATAATTTCTGCTAGAATAACTTAGGCAGCTGCTTGTCTCTTCAGTTCTAGGCTCTGCTGTGCCACTGTCAATCACAACCTACTCTGCTTTTTAGCTGTCACGGTTTCAGTGTTGCCCCTGATGCTGCTGGTCACCCCTCCACTCTGTGGCCCTCACTTTGTCCAGTAGTTACTTCTCTGTCTTAGATATCAAAGTTCTTTCCTTGCGTGAGCCCTCTAGGTAACCATATGGCTGTGTGTGTGTGTGTGTGTGTGTGTGTGTGTGTGTGTGTGTTCGTGTGTTCGTCCTTTGTTGCCGATCAGAGAAATGATGACATGATTTGCACTTGACTTTGTTTTGGGTGAGGGAGGGCTGTACAGATCATCAGCCCCACTTCTCCTCCTGAGCCATCTGAATCCAATGACCAGATATTCATCAGGATAACTGGAGATGACCCAGTATGAGGCAATTGGGGTTAGTCACACAGCTAGTGAGTGTCAAGTGTCTGAGGTACTGTGCCTCGAAGCCCTGCAGCCCTTATTCCATTGTTTCTTCTTTAGGAAAGTATTCTTTTAAATTCCTTTCTTCCCAGCTAATTGTGTGGTGCCTATTGGGAATACTTGTTTAGAATGATCTCTTTTACAGACCTCCTGGGTAACATGCCTGGAAGTTGGTCTTCACATATTTTTGTCAGTTTCTTCTACCAGTCTCTCAGATCTTTATCTTTGTTGTTCAGTCATTTCAGTCTTGTCCAATTCTTTGTGATCACATTTGGGGTTTTCTTGGCAAAGATACTGGAGCGGTTTGCCATTTAGCATTAGCCCTGCTCATTTTACAGATGAACTGATGCAAACAGGGTGAAATGACTTGCCCAGGGTCACACAGCCAGTAAGTATCTGAGGTCACATTTGAATTCATGAGGATGAGTCTTCCTGCCTCCAGGGCTAGTGCTCTATCCACTGCATGATCTAGCTGCTCCCAGATCTATATAGGTGGTGCCAAAAGTGTTCTTCAGGGAGATGTTGTAAAACAATTCACCGCATAGCTCTTCCATTCTCTACAGATGCTTATTTTTCTCCTTCCCTCTCTACTGCATCCTAGAGAAAGCTACCATTAGGAACAAATATGTGTGTATGTGTAAAAACATGCTATACCTACTTCTATTTATCAATTCTTTCTTTGGAGGTGGATGGCATTTCCTTCACAGGTCCTTTGTATTTGATTTCAGTATTTATGATACTCAAAATGAACTCATCATTCTGTTTCTGTTGCTGTGTACAGTGTTCTCTTAGCTCTGCTCATTTCACTTTTCATTATTTCATTTAAGTCTTTCCTTGTTTTTCTAAAATCAACCAGCTCATCATTTCTTATAGCACAATAGTATTCCACTACAATCATATACCACAACTTGTTTCGCCATTACCCAATTGATGGGCATCCCCTCAATTTCCATTTCTTTGCTACTACAAAAAAAGCTGCTATAAATATTTTAGAACATGTAAGTTATCTTTCTTTTCCCCTAATCCCTCTGGGAAACAAATCTAATAGTGGTATTGCTAGGTCAAAGGGCATAAACAATTTTATAACTCTTTTGAGCTTAATTCCAGATTGTTTTGCAGAATGATTGGATCAGTTCACAGTTCTAACAGCAGTGAATTAATGTCCCAATTTTTCCACATCTCTTCCAACATTTGTCACTTTCCTCTTTCATCATTTTAGCCAATATGACAGGTATAAGATGATATTTCAAAGGTGTTTTAATTTGCATTTCCCTAATAAGTCATGATTTAAAGCATTTTTTTAATATGACCATATATAGTTTTTATTTCTTCATTACAAAACTGCCTATTCATATCCTTTGACCATTTATCAATTGGGGAATTGACTTTATCATTATACTTTATATCTCTTGTTTTATTTCTTTTAGGTGCTCTTTTAATTCTTCTAGTTAGGACATTCTCTTTTCTGAGGCTCTTCTTGTATTTCTTATGGAATTAATCTCTTCTTCTGCATTTGCACCTTGATCTTCCCTCAGACCAAGATATTTCTTTATTGTGTTTGGAATTTTGTTTTGTTTACTCATATCCCCAGCCTCAGTTACTGGATTGAAGATTTGTGCTTTGGTCAGACAATATTCCCTACCTGATGAAATGGACAATCCCTGTTTGGCCCTAGATGTGGCTGAGATTAGATCTCACCTTCTACAGAATTTTCTGGCCTTCACTTATACTGTGGCTTAAGCCTATGTTACCTGGGTTCTATGTCAGAATTCCCCTTTTCTATGAAAGGCAACCAGCATCATTTTAGAGAATAGCTCACTGGGAATGTAGTAGAGAGAGACATCGTAAACCAGGTACCACATTAATTGAGAAAGTTGGAAAGATGACTTTGACTTCAGTAGATTGCATGCACAAGGATGAGGAGAAGTAGTAGAGGAGATTTTAAGTGATGGATCAATAGTTAAATGTCAAAATAGAGAAATCATTGTAAGTTAAGCTTGAATCATTCAGCTTAGTAACTTTGCTATCACTTTTGGCATTTTTGTGATATGGAAAACTGGGATCCAGTTCTGAGAGTTATTCATACTCTCTTTGAAAGAAAGTCTACAAAATTAAGACAAATTTTGA
>JAQQSK010016227.1:0-10509 GCA_028658325.1 Potorous gilbertii | reverse complement strand
ACATGTGTAGTTATGCAAAAGACTTCCATAAAAGTCATGTTGTGGAAGACTAACTATGTTTCCCTCCATTCTATCCTGCCCCCCATTTATTCTATTCTCTCTTTTGACCTTATCCCTCCTCAAAAGTATTTACTTCTAATTATACCCTCCTCCCATTTGCCCTCCCTTCTATCATTCTCCCACTCCTGCTTATCCCCTTCTCTCCTATTTTCCTGTAGTGTAAGATAGATTTTCATAGCAAATTGAGTATGCATGTTATTCTCTCCTTAAGCCAAATGTGATGAGAGTAAGGTTCACTTTTTCCCTCTCACCTCCACTCTCTTCCTTTCCATTGAAAAAGGTATTTTTTGCCTCTTTTATGTGAGATAATTTGCCCTGTTCTATTTTTCCCTTTCTACTCCCAATATATTCCTCTCTCACCTCTTAATTTTATTTTTTTAGATATCATCCCTTCCTATTCAACTCACCTTGTGCCCTTTGTCCATATGTATATAATCCCTCCAACTACCCTAGTACTGAGAAAAGTCTCAAGAGTAACAAATATTATCTTTCCATGTAAGCAGTTCAACATTACTTAGTCCCTTATGATTTTTCTCCCCTGTTTACCTTTTCATGCTTCTCTTGATTCTTGTGTTTGAGAATCAAATTTTCTATTCAGCTCTGGTCTTTTCATCAAGAATGCTGGGAAATCCTCTATTTCATTGAATGATCATTTCCCCCCCTGAAGTATTATACTCAGTTTTTACTCAGTTTTTCTGGGTAGATGATTCTTGGTTTTAATCCTAGTTCCTCTGACTTCTGGAATATCATATTCCAAGCCCTGTGATCCTTTAATGTAGGAGCTGCTAGATCTTTTGTTATCCTGATTGTATTTCCACAATACTTGAGTTGTTTCTTTCTGGCTGCTTGCAATATTTTCTCCTTGGCCTGGAAGCTTTGGAATTTGGTTACAAGATTCCTAGGAGTTTTCCTTTTGGGATCCCTTTCAGGAGGTGATCAGTGGATTTTTTCAGTATTTATTTTACCCTCTGGTTCTAGCATATCAGTGCAGTTTTCCTTGATAATTTCATGGAAGATGATGTCTAGGCTCTTTTTTTGATCATGGCTTTCAGGCAGTCCCATATTTTTTAAATTGTCTCTCCTGGATCTATTTTCCAGGTCAGTTGTTTTTCCAATGAAATATTCACATCGCTATTTTTTCATTCCTTTGATTTTGTTCTATAATTTCTTGATTTTTCGTAAAGTCATTAGCTTCTATGTGCTCCATTTTAATCTTTAAGGAATAATTTTCTTCAGTGAGCTTTTGTACCTCCTTTTCTATCTGGCCATTTCTGCTTTTTAGGGCATTCTTCTCTTTATTGACTTTTTGGATCTCTTTTGTCATTTAGGTTAGTCTACTTTTTTTACAATGTTATTTTCTTCAAAATTTTTTTGAAGTCTCCTTTAGCAAGCAGTTGACTCGTTTTTCATAATTTTCTTGCATCACTCTCATTTGTCTTCCCAGTTTTTGCTCTACTTCTCTTATTTGATTTTCAAAATCCTTTTTTGAGCTCTTCCATGGCCTGAAACCAATTCACATTTTTTCTTGAAGGCATTGGATGGAGGAGCTTTGACTTTGTTGTCTTCCATTTGTATGTTTTGATCTTCTTTGTCATCAAAGTAAGATTATATGGTGTGATTCTTTTTTTTTGGTTTTTGATCATTTCCCCATCCATTTACGTGACTTTTGAGCTCTTTGGCAACGTAGATCTCTGCTTCTGGTGGGGGTGGGGAGTGTAGTGTCAGTCGCTCAATCCCCCCACAATCTATGGGCCTAGAGCTCCACAGACAGTTACTGTCTTTACCCCTGCTTCTGCTGTGGCTGCTGGGGGTTCTTCCACCCCTCCCCCCTCTGCCACCCTGGGGCTGGGGCCAGACCACTCTACTCTCCTACACTGGTCCTACAGACTTTTTCCACTGACCTTCCAATTTGTCCTCAACATTTTGGGGTCCTGAAGTCTGGAAACTGTCACAAGTGCAAGAGATTCAGTCTCCCCAAGACCTGCTCAGGTCCTGTCTGTGCCAGCATGGCCCACGTTGAACTGTTCCCTGCTCCCTATGTGGCATGCTAGATACTTCCTGGCACCCTTCCAGGCTGTCTTGAGCTGGAGCTTTGCTTCACTCCGTCATTCTGTGGGTTCTGCAACACCAGAATTTGGTCAGAGCCATTTTTTACAGGTACTTGGCAGGGGTTGGGGGAAGTGCTCTAGAAAATGAATGCTGTTACTCCGCCATCTTGGCTCCACCCCCAAGAGAGCCAAGATTTGAACTCACATTTGACTATGAAGTTAATGCTTTTTCCATTGCACCCAAATGCCTCAATCAATGGCCAAACTCATCTTCTTCCCACATTAGTATTTCTACAATGTCTTCTCCTTCCATCGACTCATGCAATTACCATAAAAGATCTCAGGACGTAGAGAGCACCCCACCTCTCTATTTTACAGATTAGCTGAAGGAGACACAGCAATAATTTAGCCCAGATTATAAAGCAATATATTTTTCAAAACGAGACTAGAAAGAGCCTTATCCAGGGCCATTTCCAGTTGTCCTGATCTATATCTTGCCAGCGGACCCAGATGGCTCTGGAAGAGAAAGCAAGGCTGGTGACTTTACACAGCCCTGCCTCACTTAAATCTAATCACTTGGCATGTCATGGCATTACCTTCCTGATGTCATGGTCTTCTTTGAGAACAAAGGACAGACATCAACAGCTAAACAACAGAAAAAGCTTAGTTCTCCTGCCTTCTTACTCCACTGCCACCATCTTAGTACAGGCCACCATGACCTTTGATCTCTTACCTGTGTCCCTGATTTCAATGTCTCTTTTTCCTAATTCATCCCATGATCACTCCAGATATCATCCAGATAATCCAGTAAAATTAATCTTACACCAAAACCACCGTGAAATCAGAGGCTGTGGGTTCAAATTCCTTTTCTGACTGTTGCTGCCTATGTGATCTTGGGCAAGTCACTTTACCTTCTTAAGCGTCAGTTTCCTTATCTGTCCAATGAGAGGTTTAGACTTAGATGACCTCCGAGGTCCCTTCCAGCTTTGGAGTTTTGACGATGATTGTATCGCACTTTTGCTCACAAATCTTTGGTGTCTCTTTTCTGCCTTCCAAATGAGGAATTCTTTATCCTAGCATTCAAGGCCTTCCACAAGCTATCTCACCTTACTTTTAAGCCTTATCTCCCAGCTCTCTCTTTCACATACTTCACACTCTAGGCAAGTTGGACTACCCATTGTGTAGAGAGGTGCTATGGTGGACAGAGCAATAGACCTGGTGTCCGAAGGACTTGGGTCAAAATCTTAGATCTGACACTCACTCATGGTCTGATCCCGCCTATCCTAATTTTCTTCATCTATAAAATTGTTATAATATTATGTGCATTACCTGTCTTCCAGGTTTGTTGAGAAGAGAATGGTTTGTAAACATTAAAGGCTAGGGGTGGGAATGAATAAATAAATAAATGAATGAATGAATAAATGGATGGATGAATGAATGAATAAATAAATGTGTGTATATGTATGTATGCATATATACACACATATAATATTATATATATATGTATTACACACACACACATCTTCACTATGATGATGTGCCATTTTTTCCAACCTCTAGGTATTTGCTCACACCATCATCTCTACCCATCTTCTTTCTCCCCTCTTTCCCACCTATTGAAATCTCAACCTTCTTTCAAGGTTCAGCTAAAATGGCACCTCTTCCAAGTAGGGTTCCCTCCTGAGCTGGCAGAGAGTGATGCTCTCCTCTATGATCACCCCAGGACTTTGTTCCCCCAATCTTCTACACTTGCCAGATCCTATTTTATATTATTATTGCAGTTATTTGTTCTTCATTCTTGAAGAGGATCATGACATCAGGGTGGTGATGCCATTATCATGATTTGTGTGTATCTCATTCCCCAGAGAAGATTTCCCTTGACAGAAAGGGCTGCATCTTATGTGTCTTTGTGTGTCCCCCATCTCCCAACATGTGTATACTGGATAAATGATTAGCAAATTGCTTACTTTGCAAATGTGGACTCCCCTCAATTCTTTCGTTTCACTTTCTCACTGTCCCTGGGAAACCTTTCTCATCTGGTCTAAGCTGTGTTCTTAAAAAAACATAAACCAACTGTCTGTTCAGAGCTGGTCTTGTTTGGGGCCTAGTAGGAAAAAAAGTCCATCAATTGAGTGCTTTTACAGTCAATGTTCTAAAGCAGGATAAGTTCCTGCTCCTCCCCTCTGAGAAATGAGGCGAGAAGGAAAATGCTGAGAGTGAGTGAATCAGATCATGTGGAGCTAGAAGCGATCTTAGAACTGGATCATCACAGCCAGGCATATCATTTTTCTCTGAAGGAGGCTTTTAAACACTCTCTGGTCCTGAAGCTCTGGGACCATGGGGACCTTTGCTTCTTGGTATCTGGAGATTGGGAGTTGAGTGTCCACCCTGGGTGTAGCCAATATCCTGGGAATACTTCATCTTTCAACATATTGGACTGGGAATCTGGGAAGGATAGGTTTATCCCAGTCCCCAGAGATTCAAAAATGACTGTATTTTCTCTCTGTTACTGGGGGCTCAAGAGTGTCAATCAATGAACCAACGAACACTGATTAGGTGCCTGTGTACCAGACACTATGCTGGGTTCCCTCAAGAAGCTTGTATTAGAGATCCCAACCCTCTAAAAGGCAGAGGTGGTGAGGGCCCACCCTTTCTTGCTCTCTCTCTCTCTCTCTCTCTCTCTCTTTCTCTGCTCTAGGCACAGTTATCATATAATGCTCAAGGTTGGTAGCTCAGGGTCAAGGCATGGTAAAGTATGACTGGCAACAGAACCAAGAGGTGAGAGAATTAAGGGTAGCTGTCAGAGTGGGGTTTGAAATGGTAAACCATAGGGTCAAGACCATGAAGACCATGATTCTTTACCTACTAGTTCTAATGATCCTTCTACAATCCTTGTGTAAAACAGGTAAGGGAAAGTTATTTATTTCTTCCATACAAAAGAAATATTGAAAACACACTCAAAACCTCACAAGTGCTCACTCACAAAGACCTAAACCATGATACACTTACCCTTATTCTCCTGGGAGGCTGACACTTAAAACGCCAAAATAGGAAACATTTCATGGGACTTTTGAGTGTCCATTTTACCTTCAGCTCAACTTTTTACTGTTTGAACAACCCCCTCAAAGTCCATGTCTTCTGGAAAGTCAATGCATGGCTTAGAGTCATCCTCCTGTTTGAGGAGGTGAGTTAGGGGATGTCTACCCCAAGAATGGGTGGATGAGAACAATTTGTTCCAGTGACCTTGAAGGCAGTTGAAGTTATGGATTGGAGCACTGTGGAGTGCTTAGAGCTTGATCAGACATCAGAGATACCAAGGGCGTCCATTGCGTATGGAGCCATCACCAGTTAAGACTTTCATCTTGCCACTGGACTCTGATGACCTAAAGAGAGAGTGAGGCTGATGACTTTGTGCAGCTCTGCCTCACTTAAATCCAATTCATCCAGGAGTTAAAATGTCACTCTATAATATCATTGGTCATCTGAAAATAAAGGACAAACAACCTTTTGAAGAACAATTTGCTATGGAAACCGCCTGTTAATAGTAAGCTCTGACTGAAGAATCTGGGAACTCTTGAGTTCCTGAGAAAGCTACTTCCAATATGATCGTCTCTCCTGGGATTACTCTTCAATCACTTATGCTCAGAGAAAGAAATACAAAGTAGAAGAGGCAGCTAGGAACTTGAGATTCAGCATTAGGTGCCCCTAGGCAGTACATGGATTTGATGCCATGTGTGAGCAGCTGCTACTAGAGGCTGACAAGAAGGCCCTTTTCTGACTCAGTGGATCCCCATGTGCTCATGTCTGGAAATTAGAAGAGAGAGAGAAAGCACGAATGATAGATGGGAAAGTCACTCCTTTCCAAGTCTAATGAACGAGTCCTTCTTTTTGGCTCCATGGTCAACCCTCTTTGACAAAGCTCTCTGTCATGGTCAGGCAAGATCCATAAGGATCAGAGGACCGATAAGAGAATCACTTCATCCCAAAGTACAAGCCCTTTAATGTTAAGCAGGTGTGTCTGTGAAAGTGGTGGGGAGGGCTCAGTAGGAGCTCTTTGGAATGGCCTCCACACACCTATCTCTCTTAATGCTCTATTGCTCACAGCTTCCCCTTGATCCTAGATCTCTTCAGTTCCCACTCTTTCTAGCTTCTAGAACTATTTGAGAACTTGGATCTCCCCAGGAAAGTTTCCCAGGCTGCTGGTACTGAATGCTCCTTCTCTCATGGCCTCTTGGCCAAGAAGAGGACTGGGCATGGTCTTCAAGTCTTGCTCCTACTTTCCTTGACTGCACCCATCTTACACTCATCATATTCTAGTTCAGGTCTTTACCACCTCTCAATGGAACTATTGCAAGAATCTCTCCATTTATTTCTTTACTTTGTCTCTCACCCCTTCCCAACCCACCCACCATATGGGTCTGACCATATCACTTCCCTGCTGAAGAGACTTCAGCATCTCCTTTTGCCTGTGGGACCCAATGCAGATGCTTCCATGAGACCTTTAAAGCCCTCCACAATTGAACACTAGCCTACCATTCTTGATTGAGTATATGTTATAGTTTCTCCTAGATGACATTCTGCTTCCTTCCTCCTCACTTGAGCTTCTTGGAACCTTAAGCTCCCTATGGAGCACAGATCAAGGGTCGCTTCATTCAGGAGGCCCTTCCTGATTCCCCTAGTTGTTAGTGACCCAGCACCCCCTTATTCTCAAACCCTGGAGATTCCACTATATTTACATTGTATATATCTCATATTGACTTATCTGGAAACATGCTGTGCCGCTGTAGTAGAATGGAAGTCTTGAGAGCAGGGCCTAACATTTGACTTAGTATCCCTAGTGCAGTGCTTAACATATAGTAGGTCCTTAATAAGTATTTGTTGATTAATCCATCTTCATCACCCCACCAAACTCCTGGTCAAAGTGCTCTGCTGCCTTCCAGGAAAAAAATACACATACACACATACACACATATACATATATGTATATATATAATACATATATATATATATTCTCTCTCTCCCCTTCCTTCTCTCTCCCACCTTCTCCCTCTCTCCTTCCCTCTTCCTTTCCTTCTCTGTCTTTCTCCCTACCTCTCTGTCTCCCCTCTCCCTCCCTCGCTCAATGAGGTCTTTATCAGAGAAGCTTCCTTCAAAAAATGTTTTTCCTCAGTTACTAATGCTAGCTATATTTCCCTCCATCTGATTCCTCCTACCCCCATTTATTCTGTTCTCTCTCTTCTTTCATCCTGTTCCTCCTCAAAAGTGTTTTGCTTCTGATTACCCCTTCCCCCAATCTGCCCTCCCTTCTATCACATCCCCTTTTCCTTCTGTTTTCCTGTAGGGTAAGATAGATTTCTATACTCCATTGACTGTGTATCTTATTTCCCAGTTACATGTACAATTTTTAACATTTGTTTTTATAACTTTGAGTTCCAAAACCTCACCCTTCCTCCTTCCTCACCTACTGTCATTGAGAATTCAACATAGGCTACATATGAGTAGTCACGCAAAACACTTCCGTAGTAGTCACGTTGTTTCTTTCATCCTATCCTTCCTCAAAAGTGTTTGCTTCTGATTATCCCCTCCCCACATCTATCCTCTCATCTATCACCCTCCCTCTTATCCCTCCCCCCTACTTTCCTGTAGGTAAGATACATTTCCATACCCAATTGAGTGTATATGTTATTACCTCCTTAAGTGAATTCTGATGAATTCTCTCTCTCTTTTTTTTCAGGGAGCTCAGTACTTGGCTCAGTCTTCCTCTTCCTCTGCCCTCATACTTGAGTACTTAACCACACATATCATCTTCAATACCCTGGCCTCCCAGTTCACCTACCTTCTAGTTCCATCTTCACTCTATCTCAGCCACACAACAATGGTTAGACCCTGGATCTTATCATACCCAAGAATAATTTTAACTCCATATAAGACAATTCTGAAATTCCTCTAACAACTTTCTTTTTTTTTCATTCCTTCCTCTGTCTCGATTTTCTTAAATATATTCTTTCACTTCATGGCTTCTAGTCCCTCCATCTTTCCCTATTTTCTCAGTCGGTCTCTCATATTCTCCTCTCCTTTTCTTTCTTTTACAATCTTGAACTTATGGTTTACCATTTGAAAGCCCCACTAGTGCTTCTAATTCTAGCTTTTCTCTTCTGCAGGGTCTTGCCCCCTGTTATTCCCTTTCTTTCTCTCACTTTCAATTCCTTCCTATCCCCTGGCTTTTTCTCTGATGCTCTAATAAACATTTTCATCATCACTATCATCATTAATCATCATCATCATCAACCTTCCCCAGACCCTACTATCCCCGTGATTTATTGTCTCTTGTCTCTTCCTCCCTTCACAGCCAAATGCGTAGAAAAGACTTTTTCCCACCAGATCTATACTTCTCTGGATTTCTCCTTCATGACCTAGAAACCTTTTCATCTTCAAAGATTACTTCAGCCTTGGAACTTGTACCTCAGAAGCCTCTGCCCCTGGGGCCCCTTCCTCTGATTGGACAGCTCCTCCCTTTCTGTAGCTGTTAATGCTAACCACCTGTTCCTTCTGAATCATTCATCTGTCTTGATTCTCCCCTTCTCCATCCTCGTATCTTCCGATTCACTTAGTGTAAGTGCTCAGACTCTGCCCTGGGCCCTCTTCTCATCTACATCCACACTCTTGCTTGTTGATCTTATCAGCTCCCATAACATTCAATGACAATCTCTAAGGAGGTGTCTCTGGAACCTCTGGAAATTCAGTCCTAATCTCTCTCCTGAGCACCTGCCCTGCACCATCACCTGTTGGACATCTGCATCAGAATGACCCAAGGGCATATTTATAGGTCAACTCATAGAAAAGGGAACGTACTTTCTCTCAAACTCTTCTCTCCTCTCAGTCTTCCTTTCTGCTGTTGTCAGGCATCACCCAGGCTTATAGTCTCAGGCATTCTTCTTGTCTTTTTCTTCCTTTTTCCTCATTCTTCACCTAATAATCAATCAGTTATCATGTATTGTCAATATTGCCTCTACAGCATTTCTTAAAGTTTGTTGAATTGAGAGGGAAATTGAAGCCCAGATAGAGGAAGTCAATTCATGAAGGACCCAAAACCCCTCAAGAAAAGACAACAGTTAGCTCAGAATATATAGCTAGAATGCCTGACACACACACCAACTTGCCCGAGATTACATATTTGGCAAGTGGCATAGCTGGGATTTGAACTCATGGCAACTAGGGTGCAACGAGTTTGGAATCAGAACACCTGGATTTCAATCTAAGATAGATTCTTCTAAGTGTGAGTTTAATGACCCCTTCTAAAGCCTCAGTTTCCTCATCCCTAAAACTTGGATGAGATGGAAAGACCTACTGCTTCCCTGGCTACAAATTCAGAGCCTCTCAAACACTAAGCTAGCTCTAGCAAAGCATGTATCAACTTCATCATCAATGTGTACATCTCTGGAAAGTACACTACCAAGGTGTATTCTTGGTTACTCCTTTGACTGCATTGTGCTCTGGACAACTCCTTTTCCTTTAACTCCAGAAGGTTTGCAACATGCATGACCTTGTATCAAGGTCTCAACTGCCATCTTAAGCCCAGCCCACTAAGGCACTAAAGAGGGTTTGGAGAGATAGCAGAAAAAGTACTTGATAAGATGGGACATTGTCCCCGGGCCTTTCAAAGGATCGTAGTTAAGGGAAATGATGGGTTGGAGAGGAACAGAATTCCTCTTTTTTAAAAGCAAGAAAGGACAAGGAACTCCTCTCAGAATTAATTTCCATCTTCCTTTGACTACTAACTGCTTAGTTGTTGTTTGCCTTGATCATTCAGGACTGACTCACTCCATAAATCCTCCAGTCAGAATTTCTTGTCCAGCTCTGTGCTATTTGGGGTCTCCACACACCAGCAGCAACACCACCAAAGAGCCATTGCTTTCAGATACTCCAAATTCCCTTCTGGAGAATCATTCAGTTCTCCCTTAACCAACCTTTAGCACCACACTGATGGTAAGTTCTTCAATTTGAAAAGGCTACAAGCCAAGACCAAAGTGGAGGGAGTGCTGCTGCATGATTTTCCGTTTGTGAATGATTGTGCACTCAGGGCAGCCTCTGAAGTTGAGATGCAACAAAGGATGGATCAATTCTCTGCTGCCTGTGCTAATTTTGGTCTAATAATTAATACCAAGAAAACACAGGTGCTCCATCAGCCACCACCACACCATCCATATGTGGAACCATCAGTTACAACAAATGAAGAAGTTTTGAATGCTGTGGATAAGTTCACTTACCTTGGTAGTATACTTTCGAGGGATGTACACATTGACAGTGAGGTTGATGCATGCATTGGCAGAGCTAGCTCAGTCTTTGGGAGGCTCTGAAGAAAAGTTTGGGAGAGAAGAGGTATTAGACTGACTACCAGACT
>JAQQSK010016226.1:0-10510 GCA_028658325.1 Potorous gilbertii | reverse complement strand
TCACTTTAAAATTCCCTGACCCTGCTGGAAATTAAGGCTGGCATCAGGATTAGCTAAAGAAAAATAGGCTGTTTGACTTTTTTATGACCCTCTTCTTTCATCTGCCTTACCATAGCTACTCACCATTCTCATGTAGCAAGCCCGCGATGCCCTAAGCTTCTCAATCCAGTTTTCCATCTTAACCTTTGCTTCTTAAAGAGGTGTCCAACTTTAGTCATTGACCTACTGCTCCTTCCTTCTTTTGCCCCATCCACCCATGGTTCTGCCTTCTCCTGAGACACAGAGACGACCTAAAAGATCCAGCATTTGGAGGGACCTGAAAGGCTATCTATTCCTATTCCCTCATTTTAGAGATATGGAAACTGAGCCCAAGGTCAGTTAAGTGATTTGCCCAAGGTCACACCAATAAGTGTCAGAGACAGACTCAAGAGCAACCCTTTTTTCACCTACGTTGTCCTGCTTTCAGGCAACAGCTGTATTTTCACAGAAATCTTCTAGAAATAAATGCCTTAAGGTGTGACTCTAAAATTTCAAATATTTTAACTGACCAGTAGGAGACATATATTGGATTAAAATCCTTGTTTAAGTTAAAGAACCTTTATTGACTTATCTATGCTTTACTGACTATAAGAAATAAATTTCCTTTCATCATTAATGGCCTGGGAATGTGGCACTTTGGTTAATTTAATATTCTGGCAAGCAAAACTGCTCAATATGTTTTCCATGAATTACTAGTTTTCAAAGAATGAGAATACAAAACACATACTTAATAATAAAATACTATTAACTGCTATTCCATCTTCTTTTGATGGGATTTTAAAAGTACTTTATATTCTTTTACAGATGATCTTAAAGGGCTTGTAATGATAACAGTTACTCAGTGTTACTGAGGTGGAGAGTAAAGAAATAAAGAGAAGTCTTTATTCACTCTAAAAAAAAGAAGTTTCACAATTCATGGTATCAAATTGTGACTATCCTATCAAAAAAGAAAAAAGAAAAAAATCCAGGAATTCATTTTATCACTAAATATAAATAAATTTACAAACACCCAGTAGGGTAGAAGTCTTCCTTTCATGGATGATTTTTTTTTTTGGTAAAGAATCAAATGAGTTATTGCTCTACCTCCAACAAATGTGCTAATAACAACCAACATAACAGTCCTTCCCTCTTGGTTCTGCAAGAATTACTAAAACCTGTATCCAAATGGTTTTCAAGCTTAGCACACATAACGCAGACCACATAAATTGCAATCTAAATGTAAACAAAATGTCAATAAATAAAAAGCACATGTCTAAGGCATATTTTCTTGACTTTATCCTACTGAAAATGTCCTTATTTCCTGCTCTCCGTTTAATCCATCACAATCTACAACTGCCTTTAGTTATATTATCTAGTGCTTCAGGCACATGTCACTGTCAGTTTATATACAGAAAACATAAGTTAGAACCATAATCTCAGCAAAACATCTCTCTTAGAAAGGCAACAGTAGTAAAATCCTAAAACACTGAATAATATTTCCTTTAGTCTCCCCAAGTTAAAAGCCACATTTTCTTTACAAGCAGCTGAAGGTTGGATAAAGATCTGCTTATTCAGGAGAGGAGATGATGAAAAAAATCAAAGTAATATAATTTAAGATTTCATATTTAAATTTCTCCATGAAAGTAAAATAAAAGTTAAATGGTTGATAATTATTAATGCTAACAAATTCTAGGTCTGAAGCTAAGGCAGCCCAAAGTTCAGTAGCCAGAAATCAGAGTATGCCAAAGTCCCACTTGAAAGAATTTAACAAGCTGTAATGGTTGACATGGGTCAGGAGCAGACAGACTATCTTGGCATGAAGCAATCAGAGAAAGGGGTGGGGTTCCTATTGGAAAGCACCAGGAGGCAACCCATGAAGCAGGGAAGCAGACCCAGAAGTGAGTAGTAGAGCAATCGCCCTCCATGGACAGCCTTTCCCCAAACTGAGAAAAGAAAGGACGTAAGAACAAACATTATTCTTTCAGCTTCACTCACATCAAGGGTAGCAAAGAGACCTCCAATATTCTTCTAAAAAGGGAACTTCAAGGCTTACTCTCTTATCTCAGCATACTGGTATCATGGAAGTGATAACAGGGTATATTTCATTACTGTTTTTTCCAAATTAAAGTTAGATCAAGTATATCAAACACTAATTCTGCATGTCGGGTGGTCAGATTGCTACTGTTGAGTTGTTTCAGCCATGTCTAACTCTTCATGGTTCTATCTGGGGTTTTCTCAGCAAAGACACTGGAGTAGTTTGCCATTTCCTTCTCCAGTTCGTTGTACAGATGAGGAGCTGAGGCAAACAGGGTTAAGTGACTTGCCCAGGGTCACACAGCTAGTATCTGAGATCAGATATGAACTCAGGAAGATGAGTCCTATGGAAATAATATGTAAATATGTAAGTGGGTTCAAAATACAAAGTAACTATTGGGGGAGAAAAGGGACCATAAGGAAAGGGCTCATGAAGGAAGAGAGACTTATACAGTGTAAGCCTATCATCATGGGGAACCTGTGGCCTTGTAGGTCCTCAGGTGCAGCTCTTTGAGTCCAAGTTTGACAGAACAAATTCTATTATTAAGGATTTGTTCTGTGAGGTTTCGATTCAGTCAAAGGGCCACCCTGGAGGACTTATAGGGCCACATGTGACCTCAAGCTTGCAGGTTCCCCACCCCTGATAGGGATTATAAGACAATGAGGTAATAAGAAAATGATCCCAGATACAGAAAGAAAAGTCCCGCAAAGGCATAAAAATGGAAAAAAAAAAACATTATATATAAGGGATAACAAGTAGGCCAGAGCACATGAAGAGAAAGGTACAGTGGAAACCAATCTGGAGGGCCAAACTTGGCATCACTAGAACCAAATTCAAATGCTGGCTCTTCCTCTCACTACCTAAGTCATCTTGTGCAGCTCTCTTAACCCCTCTGGAGTTCATTTTCCTCACCTCTAAAATGACAGTATTAGACTGAATGACCTGCAAAGTCCCTTCTCTATCTCTAGATCTACGATCCTAACTGTGATAAATTTGGAAAGTTATGCTGGAACCAGATGGTTAAGGGCTTTAAATGAACTGGGAATACGTATGTATAAATACACACATATATGTATGCATACAAACATATTTAATCTAGAAGCAACCGAAAACCACTGGAGTCTTTTGAGGAGCATAGCAATGCCATGTCAGTCTTTGACGACTCTCACTTAGCAGATATATAGAATACAGGCCGCTTAGGAACAAAAGAGACAAGATCTCTGACCCTGAGAGTGAGTTATCAATTAATTAAACCTATTAATTCTTTCTCGGAAACATCTTTCATATCCATCCCCATCCTTTTGCCATGATCCTAAGTCAGATCCTTATCACAATAACTTCTCACTGATCTTGGCCCTTCTAATTCATCCGACACATGCAGGATGCTCTTCCTAACAGATTTAATCATGCTAATGCCACACTTAGAAACCTTTAATTGTTCCCCACTACAGATAAAAGTTTCAAGTTCTGCTTCCAAAGACTTTCAGAGCTCTGGCTCCCTCTTACTTCCCTAGTTCTACCTCCGCCATTCCCCTCCATTCCAGCCAGATGATACTTCTCTCACTGTTCTTGGAACATTTTCCATACTTTCTCAATCCTCTGGCTTTTGCTAGTACTTCTCACCTTTGCCTGGTCTATATCATCCAGTTCTTATGTTCAGCAGATAAAACCTTTCCTATCCGTCAAGATCCATGTAAAAGACTACTTTCTTCCTGATCCTCCCCCAACCTGAAACAGATATGATATTTTCTCCTATCCAAACTCTACAGTTTTCTTTTGTGTCTTATATTAGTTTTTGTGCATCCGTCCATCATATTTTCTCTCTATTGGACTGTAAGGTTCAAGGGCAAAGACCACATCTTAGATTGTCACCGAATCCCCCCCACATCTTCCTAGATGGTCCCTAGTCTAGCACAGAGCTTTAGACAAGTAAATATACACTAAATATTTACAGAGTCAAACGATGCTACTTTCAATCCTTTATTGTTACAGGGGAAAGCTAAAAAAGATTCTAATTCAATCTTACTAAGCCACATAGCCATAAATTCCTGGTGTCAGGGTACTTGGACAAGGAGCAGCGAGGTAGCACAGTGGATAAAATATCAGGGCTGGATTCAGGAAGACCTAAGTTCATACCTGGCCTCAGATAATTGCTAGCTATGTTACCCTAAGCAAGTCACTTAAACTCTGCTTGTCTCATGTTTCCTCACCTTTGAAATGGTAGTTATAACAGTAACTGCAGAATTTTTGTGAGGATCAAATGAGATATTTGTAATACACATAGGACAGTGTCTGGCATGTAGTATGTGCTTCTGTATTTGTGTGTAACATTAGCTGCTGTTTCTGCCACCTAAGTCTCATCCTAATTCTGTCATGAACCATGTGACTTAGCAATACAAATTCTATGTGCCTTAGTTTCTTCATCCATTAATTTAAGAAATTGAACTAGATAGATCTCTAAGGTCCCTTTCCCACTCAAATTCCATAATACCACAGTTACATGAGGCAATGTTGTGCAGAGGACTCCTTATGGAGTCAGACAGACTGAGTTCAGATTCTACCCTTGTTGCTTACTAGTGATGTGTCCTTGGGCAAATCACTTAACATTTTTACACCTCAGATGGCTCCTTTATAAAATGAGGAGATTGGATCGGATGAATTCTGCCATTCTCAGCCCTAGATTTATGATGCTAGGAGCTATGCTACAATATCTCCAGTTTTATGAAAGAGATGTTACAAAAAACTTAGTCATTAAAGAACTTAGAGTTTTTAAAAATGAACCCTGTTTTCTCACTAACCAAAAAGTAGACTACCATAGAGAAATAAAAACTTCACAACAGAGAGCAGGGAAAACTTAAAGAAGAGATGAATATAGCTGCCAGTCTTTGGGGTATGCAGGGAAATCAAGTGTACCAACAAACCAGCTAGTATTCGTAATTCCTACCTGGTAAAGCTCTACCTGGCAGTTTATATTTTTTTATAATATATTCCTTGTTTTACTGTTGCTCAAGCCCCCAGACCACAAAATTTTCTTCCAACTTTGGTGATTCTCTAGATCCACTTTTATGTAATTTCTCTCTGTTAATGCTCCTGGTTATCTGTAGTGATCAACAAGTGTACCTCCATTCTTTACTACTACTAGATGTTGACTCATGCACAATCTAACTGGAGCTAGAAATTCATTAAATTCAAGACTGAAAATTAAATAATCTAAATTAGCTCCTAGCTTATTAGTTCTACAAATTACAACATTATCAGTATCATTTATCATTTTCAAAATTGTCCCTTTGAGTTGTTACCAAACACTCACTCCTTTGTCAACTCATTTGTTTCTCCTTTCCCATGCAATATTTTCTCTGTGAAATCCATCTTTCCCTACATGATATTGTCTTTTCTTTCCCTACTTATATTTCCTTTTATCTTTCTCCATCCCCTTGCTATCTTTGTAAACTCAGCAATAGCTGGATATGGCATCATGTCATTTGCTGGCTTTTCAACAGTTTGTCTCTAAAGGATGCCACATATGTATCCAAGAAGGAATTTTGCTTCACCTGAGGAATGAGTACACAAGGCAGAGACCTTCCTGAAGCAGGAGAGTCAAAATTGTTAGCTGTGGAAGCCTTGGCAGCTATATTAGTCAGCTCCTGGAAAATATTCCAGACCCCTCATTGTTAAACAATGCTGTTGGTCTTCCAAAGCTCTTCCTCTTCCCCTATATGACAGCCACAGAACCTGGTTATTTACATAACCTGGCTTTGAATCACAGAGTACTAAAATTTTAAAATTGGAAGAGACCCTAGAGACTATGAAATCCAACACTCTCTCTTGGCAGATAAGGAAAATGAGATCAAGAGAGGTTAAATGATTGCCCATGGTCAGTCACAGATCTCATTAGTGACAAAGCTGAGATTAGAACCCAGCTCTCCTGTCTTCCAAGGCAGAAGGCAACAAATCAGTTTTCAGTAAAAGGAGACAAGAGGAGATATAACTTTTTAAAATGAAAAGAGCTTAAAAAGAAACAAGCTTAAAAAAAAGATAAAGTAATTGCACAGAAGATCCATAACACCTACTTTCTATACCAATTACCTTACAATTACAAATATATTGTCCACATCCCTCAGTGCTCTAAAAATGGAGTAGGGAGGGTGAAAAAAATCAAATGCATATTCTAGCTAACAATTAACAGAACTTTATCTTGAGTTTAAAGGGTAAAAAAAAAAAATCAAACACATTTAAGGCCTTATTCTCATTGCATAATAGCTTTTTAGGGCAACATCTTATGCACTTAAAGTGAATATTCCATCATGGTGACCTATAACTTATGTCTGCAAGCAATTGTAAACAGCTGATTCTTATATTACTACAGTGTTTAATGTGAAGGGAGGTTAAGACTGGGTTTGTGCACAATCAGGTTAAGATTGGATGCAACAGCAGAAAATCCATACATATGGTGGAAAATTCTGAAAAGTGCCCATAGTCCCAACCTGATTAGGCTCCACATTTTTGCATGGTTTGTCAAAGCAGTTCAGTGAAATCAGATCAAGACGGAGAATGGGATAAAGTGATTTTCTTTTCTGTTTTTCCATTAATCACCATGACCCAAGGAAGAAAAAGACCTTCTTCCCCTTCTCTCCTGAGGCAAGAAGGGACACTTCTTTAGGAATTATGCTGATTCAAATCAGTTGCTGCTTAAGTTTCAAAATTTATTTCTATTTTTCCTGTAATATTTTTGCATTTGCGTGAAGCTGTATTATTCCCAAATGCAATGTGCATTAAAGCAAGCTAATTTGTGTATGATTTACCAAATAGTACTAACCACTTTTAAAGTGGCTGACATTCTCTTTCAGTTGGACCATCTTGGTTTTTCTGTTATTGTCCAAGAAGCTGTAGTGATATAATTGTTTTTTTTTAATGAGAACCAAAAACTCCTTCAAAGAAACTGAAAGGTAAGCATAGATATAAACTCAGGGGTTAAAAAAATCAAGGCAAAAGTCTTGAACTTGGTTAACTCCTTTATTTTAAAAAAAAAGCTATTAGATGTCTGCTCAGGACTCTCAATTTTGGTTGCATTTAAACTGCTAACAGAGTAGTGTCAGCTTATTTTTCAATTAAGATAGTGTATTACTAGTACCAGTTCAGACAAACATCTCAAGTTTTCAATGAATGTTATGCTCATAACCTGTTATCTAACAACATTTTTACTTCTATCAGACTGTATTAAGATGAAGTCTGTAACAAAACGGCACACTTTATTTAAACAAAAGCATGTTTGCTTTAAAAGCCTTTTTGGCGAGTGATTCTTGTTATTAATTTGTACCACAATGGGGTGCAGAACTGCTGAGAGATGTTATATAAACAATATACCACAAAGCAGGCCTTTATTCTCGATACCTGGATACTTCCCATTTGTTTTTAGGCTCAAGGTTGCCGGTTAAATATCCTCAGCTATGCAAGAGGTAGCTTATTAATTTCAAAAAAAATATATTTTTATACTCTCAATGAAAGCTACTCAATTTATTTGAACAACACCATCCTTGTGAACATAAGAATAGATGAATGATGTTTGTTTCCAATGACCAAACAAGGAACTCAGATCGAATAGCCAAACCACCAAATACAGGAGAGATTCTGAATCTGGATCTAATAGGCTCCCACAACCAACACTGATGTCTCCCTTTAAAAAAATAAAGTTCTCCATGCATAGCAAATATTGTATATGAGGCAGTGTAAAATGGATTTTTTAAAAGAAATTTAACCAGATATATTCACTTCTTGTGTTATAGCCATGAGATTTAAATGGATTTTTAAAAATCCACTAATTGCCAAAAACAAAGCAACAAAGGGAAATAAACACTAGAAACAAAAACACTCTAGGTTCAATGCTACAAACAGACTTAGATGAGCTTTTTTTTTTCCTGACCCATTTGCCCTTCCCTGTATTGAGCCAAGCATATTAATAATACAGCTGGTGGCAGAGACCACTGACTGTTTCAGCATCACTACCAAGCATAATACCAAAATTTTGGTGTCCCTCTAACTAAACAGCTGATTTTTTAAAGTTCTTATTGGAGCCTGTAGTAATTTATATAATCACTAATCAACATATGGACATGTGCACACAAGAAATAGGCTAATTTCAAAAATCCTTTTTTAAAAAAAAAGTATATTAATGGCACCTACACACAGTTTTTATAAATATTCAGTTAATGATCAGGGCTATTCACAGATTACATAACCCTCATTAATTTAATGACTTAACGATTAGTCATATCCTCACGAATAGTAGCCACCAAACCTAAATTTAGTCAGAATCCATTTTCCTGGAAGCCTTAAGGGTTCTCATAAACTTTGCTTTGCACTTTATTTCTTTCAAGACACACTAACGCTGTAATAGATGAAGTCAGTTCTTTCCTGAAAGGTGAATTCTCCTCAGATCAAAAACCAGTTGTTCTTATTTAGGTACATTCATAAGACTTTTCATAGATTTCATCACTTAACAACCACCTGAGGTAGATATTACAAGTAGTATTATCTCCAATTGAGAGAGAAGATAACTGAGACTCGGAGAAATTAAGTATTACTCATTGTCACATACGTAATAAGAGTGAGAAATAGGATTTGAACCCAAATCCTCTGGACTCCAACACCAGTACTTCCAACATTCAATCCACAATCCCATACATCCTCTAATATAAGTATTACACAGAACTTAACAGCTAAACTGTAATTAAAAAATGTCTTTCATAGACCCCTCACACTGGGGCAAACAAAATAAGAAGAAAAAAACTTAATAGGACAGACGAAATTCACGTAATCTTACCTCCTGGACAATGTCTCATGGCCATTTTACACCTTCTAGATTCGGCAATGGTTGGACATAGTATTGTGTCTTTAGCTGGCTTCTTAACAATTTGCCGTGTTCTTGTTTCCAGACCCCATTTAAATCCACATGTTCGGTTGTTCCTGCTACAAGTTCCCCACTCACTCCAGGGACCCACTTCACACCCTTCTGTGGAGAGAAAGACAAGTAACAATGTGACACAAACTGACCCTATTCCATCTACTTATATAAGGATTCTTTCTCTCCCTTTCTCTCTCTCCACACAAACACATATACACACATAAAAGCTAACCCTATTTATGTATGTGTATATATACAATATATGTGTATATAAACACACATAATTATACGTATGCATATATTTCCCTGGGTAAACATGCTTTCGCACAATTTTGAGCAAGTTCTTGCCCCCAGTGGTAAGCTTTCCATATTTCCTTTACCATTGCAATAAAGCCTCTCAGCTTTCATTTGAAGAGGCTAAAAGACTATATTATCCAAATCCAATAAACATTCTTAATTACTTACAATGTGTCACACATAGTGTGTATCATCCCAAAATTCATCTTGTAATCCAAAAAGGAAAATCAAGAGAAAAAATTATTTTATTTCTGATTGAATTAAAATTCCTAAATCAAAATCTAGCCATCAGTTGTTTTCTAAATTTCAACTGAAGAACATAATAATTCTGAATTTCAGTGAAATTTTCAGTACTCATATAACGATTATTAACAAATAGTACTACATGGGAGGTATTACAACTTTCTCATCCCAAAGATTTAAATTTATTGTACAATGAAGAAGATAGAGTGAAACACGTATTTATTCATTCGGCATAGGTTTATTAAGCACTGTTCTAAGTCCTTGAGAAAACAAAAATTAAAAAAAAAAAAGAAACAGTCTTTGCTCTGCTGAAGTTTACCTTCCACTGAAAGGCTTGATGCATATTACTTTATGTGGGTACAACCAACCATAATTTATACATTTAATACAAATGCAGAGTTTTCATGCTGCTGAATTTTTACAGCGGTAGAATAGCAAAACTTTTGAAATTTAAGGTGTGAATGAAGAGTGCTTAACTACTTGAAATTTTTAAAGGAAAATACAAGTGAAAAGGTGCCTCTATGGGAACAGTCAATATTATTTTACTAAGCTAAAAAGAAATAGATATATTGCCAGGTAATAAACTTTTGCTGTCACATGTTGATTTCAATAAGCAAATATATCAATATTAGCAGAATAACAAAAATACTTGAGAAAATTCATCTCAATAATTCAGTAAATCAACAAGATGCATCAATTTCAGTTTTAATTAACAATTTAGTTCAAGTAGACAACAGGAAATCAATCCAACAAGTTTTGTAAAGTCACAGGTATTAAAAAGGGCTACAGTTTTCAAGGAAATTAAAGACCACTCACCCACGCATTCCATGGTTTCATCTAAGGATGCAAAACCATCCGGACATTCATGAAAGCAGCGGCCTCTATGCAAGTAAAAGCCCGCTTTGCACTTCGTACAAAAGTCTTTGCTAAAGCAAGAGTCACAGTTTTCTATTCTGCATCCTAAATGTAATTTTTAGGAGAAAGAGAAATTCAGAGTAAGAAATACCTTATTTACA
>JAQQSK010016225.1:0-10510 GCA_028658325.1 Potorous gilbertii | reverse complement strand
GGTTACCCTGTTTCCCATCTCTTGGAGAGAATTGATTTTGGGGGTGGGGTGGGAATGGAGAAGAATTGAAATCTTCCTCAAGTGAAAGACTTCTTTAGAATTTAGGAGACTAAAGAGATTTTCTCTTCTCACTTCTCATACTGGAGAAGAATGGGTGGGTCCCAAAATGGGTGAAGGAAATCCTAAGGTGACAGGTGGTAATGCAGGAATAGGGATCTTGGCACCCGGAAAAAGAAGGAAATAAGAAGAGGACGGAGGCAGAAAATTTAAATTCAGAAAAAGAGTGATGGGGAAACAATGGTGAAAGACTTGAGGAGACTGAGGTGGCAGGCTGTCTCCCTTAGGTCTCCCACTCTGCCCTCATTGTGTGCTATCCTTACCGATAATATAGGCAGATGGAGGCTAAACTATAGTAAGACTAGATGGATTTGCTATAAGTTAAACATGTAATAAGGGACATCTTCATGCAATGGGTAGAGTGCTGGACCTAGAATCAGAAACACTCATCTTCCTCATTTCGAATCTTGCCTCAGACACTTACTAGCTATGTGGCCCTTGGTAAGTCACTTATCTGTTTACTTCAGTTTCTGATTTGTAAAATGAGCTGGAAAGAGAAATGCGAAACCATTTCGTTTTTTCTACCAAGAAAACCTCAAATGGAGTCACTAAGAGTTAGACATGACTGAAAAACAACTGAACAACTATAAAACCAATGGACTCAGAGAAAAATTATTAATGGTTCAAAGTCAGTGTGGCATGAGGTCACCAGTGGAGTACCCTGAGGATCTGTGATGGTCCCTGCTGTATTTATTTAAAATTTTTTCAATGACTAGAGAAAGGCGTATTTGGAACACTTATTAAATTTGCAGATGACTAAAAGCTGGAAGGATCATTAACATATTGGATAATAGAGTTGGAATTCAAAAAGATCTTGACAATTTGGAGCCTTGGACCAGATTTAATACGGAACAACTAAGTGGTATAGTGCCAGACCTGGAATCAAGAAGATCTATCTTCAAAATCAACCTCAGAAACTTATACCTCTGTGATTCTGGGCAAGTCACTTAATCTGCTTCAGTTTCCTCATCTGTATTAAGAGGATATTAACAGCACCTACCTCCTAAGTTGCTGCAAATATCAAATGATATAATGGTTGTAAAGTTCTAAGCACTTCGTAAAATGCTAAGTACTTATAACAAAGTAAGCAGTATATAAATGTTAATTACTCCCGTCATCATCATTGTTATCATTTCAGTATTTACATGGAATAAATTTAAAATCATGTTAGAGATTTTGAAATTTACTTCTCAGAATTACATATGACAATATAGTTAGAAATCATTTGGGGGGAGGAGGAAAGGATTTCCCCCCAAATTTAGTAGACTACTATGTCAATATATATCAGAGTGGTACTTGAGGTACCAAGAAAGAAAAATATATAAATACTTGGATACACAAAGAAAGGTTATAACTAGAAAGAAGCCAAGAGGTCTTTGCTCAATTGGACCAAAAGGCAGAGGATACTACCAGTCCATACAATACTTCATAGTAAGAAGGATGACTTGAAGTAGGATGCTACCCAATGGCATATTTCTTACCCAAAACTCACTGACCACATCCCAAGGAAGCACCCTTTGGTCCTGATCACACTATATTTTATTCACATCACTAGTAATGGTCTTACAGAGTCCTATGGTCTCTGCTTCTTTGTCTCCTCATCATAAGGTGATGTGGCAGTGTCTCTTATTTTCTGAATTTTGGCTTTAAAAAGTTGACTTAAGGCAAATATCCTTAATTTTTAATGTCATAGACTAATTGGGAAGTCTGATGACGTCTTTAGGCCTCTTTTTAGAAGGTTTTTAAACCATTATAAGAAAATACATAGAATTGCAAAAGCGATGTTTATCCAGAAATGGTTATCGAATATTAAACTACTGAAACAAACCAAAAAAAAACCACTTCCACATAAAGATCAATAGTCACAACAAAAATGCTCTAAGTCATGAATAATTATAGAAATGCGAATTATATCATCTGAGATACCACCTTATACCCATGAGATTGGCTAAGATGACAGAACAGGAACATTGTAAATCCTGGAAGATGTGAAAAAATGGGCAAATAATGCATTGTTGGTAGAGCTGCGAACTGGTTTCAGTTGAAAAGCAATTGGAACTATGTCCCCAAAATTATTAGCTGTGTATACCCTTTAATCCAGAAATATCATTAGTAGAAATCAAGGGAAACACACAAAAAATTTATAGCAGCTCTTTTTATGGTGGCAAAGAACTAGAAAATCAGGGAGTGTTCCTCAGTCAGAGACTAGCTGACAATTTCTAGTATGTGAAATCACCAGAATACTAGTGTGCTATAAGAAATGATGCAGGGTTTAGAAAGATCTTAGAAGACTTCTATAAACTGATGCACAGTAAAGTGAACAGAACTAGGAAAACAATATGTTCAATAACTGTAATATTGTTAAGATAATCAACTGTGAAAGATGTAGTAACTGCCCACAACAATGACCCACCATGAAATCTGAAGGACTTATAATGAATGATGTAACAATCTGGTTCATTTGAATGATGTGCTCAGTGTATATATTAAGAATGTTTTTTCTCTTTTCTTTTTCCTATTCTAGTTGTTAATAGAATATGACATGCAAAAATTGTTTTTCATGACTTCATATTTGTAATGAATTTGTATTTCTTGCCTTCTTAATGGATGGCATAGAGTGGAGGAGAGGGGAGAGAATCTGAATCTAAAAGTAAGACAAAATTGAATTTTTAAATAAACTAGCATATCACCAGTTAAGAATTCCTGTTTAATGGCATGTTTTGTGTTTTCTCAGGTATAAATAAAATGGAAATGTAGCCCAAAATTTTTGATGGCTTTCAAGATGATTGACTGTAAAACATTAAGAATGTTAGGCCAAGGATTACCTTTTTCCAAACACACCAAAACTTTGACTTGAACAAGTGTTTTATTGGATGGCCCTACGATCATCATTCCAGTGGAATGACATGATTCTCACTCCCTCTTACCTCTTCTTATTAGTCATTTCTTTCAAGGCTCAAACAGATACCTTGCCAAAAGAAATTCATTCCATCTCAATACTGAACATGATAGACTTGCAGTGAATTTGATGATCTGTGTGCCAATTTCCAGTCTAACAAAACTTAAATGCCTAAATTATTATTGTAGAATGAGGGAAGGAGTTTAGAATGAAATATTTATAACAAGGAAGGTATCCTCAGCACAATAGGCATTTTTTCATCTTGGAACCATCCTAAACTCCTCAATTTCATGCCTTTTAAGTGGCTTAAGGAAGGGAGTTGTTTTATGTTCTTTGACCATCCCCAAATCTGGAGCATGAGGTCTTATAGTAAGGATAACCTTGTACTTATCATGTGTGAATTTGCCTATGCCAATGTCTCCTGAGTCATCATCATGTAAACTCTGAGCTATAACTCCATCTGTGGAAATTGACATTAAGATAATCATGTGTTGAGGTAATCATACCATACCTGCTTTCCTTTTGTGGTTAGTATTACAGTTCATTAGGGGTACTTTCTGTAGGTGGCAAGAATTTGATTACAAAGCTAACTTGTTTATATGGGGATAGAAGCCATGGCCTGAGTTTCATCAGCATTGTGAACTAATCAACTGAGGTAACTAGAATAAGCATAGTACAGGTAGAGAATGAGAGTCTTAATGGGCCTTGTAGGCTATAGAAGCTGCTTCATTAGATTTGAAGTTGATTTGACCAGAGGCTTGATGCTCCCAGTACGTACAGAGGGTGAGGACTGTGTATAGCTACAGGCTTTGGGTTCTTTGCGGATAAACTAAATGCACAGCAAATCTTTTCTTTTGCTGCTGCATCAGCAATTAATAATTTTGAACTTCTTGTGGATTTCCTTGGATATGGGTGGGACACAGTATCTGAGGACTGGAGAGTACATTGCAACTGGATACAGCATCTTTTTCACACACACACCCCCACCTCCCCAGAGGGGAAACTGCTAAGTATTGTCTTCATATACAAGCTTTTCTTTTTGTGTAACTATTCTGAATAAAATGCAATTATGTTATCACATATCATGGTCCAGTCTTTTCTCCATTGCCAGGCCCCTGGACACAAAATAGAAGCAATGATATGGTGTCATAATGGGTTTTTGGAGGACATCCAGGAAACCCTTTTAACTAGGATGCACCATCCAAAGATCATCTAAAAGGCACACAATGTAATCAAGGGTGACTTATAGACTAGTCATTCACTTCAAACCTGGTATGAATTTCTTACTCATTTCAGCCAATCTGATATCTTACTCAAGGCTCAGTTCATGCCACCTTCTCCCTGAGGTTATTTGGGACCACCCCCTAGATGTTACTATTTTCTTGCTCCTTGAAATATCTTACATTTACTTCTCTGTGTATGTTCTGTATCTATCAATAAATTAATCAACAAATTTTTGTTAGGTTCACTGACCTTGAAGCACGGGAATTCTGGGTTTCAAGTCCCATTTCTGACACATACCGGCTATGTGAACCTGGGCAAATCACTTTACTTTTATATGCTCCCCAGACTATTCTGTAACACTCTTAGTAACAGACAATGTGCTGATATGATTTGGTAGAAGGAATTTTCTCATCTAGCTATTCCAAATAAATCTGATTCATATCCCTATTCCTCTATCATATCTAAAGAAGAGTTGTAGAAATGAGATGTTGGTAAAGAGAAGACTTAAAATTTTGTTTGGGGTGAGAAGGTGAGGATATCAACTGTCTTCAAGCATTTTATGGTTTGCTACATTGGAAAGTGAGACTTATTTTGGCCAGAGTGGGCAGAACAAGGAACAGTGAATAGAAGATGCAGAAAGGCAACTTCAAGGTTGCTATCAGAAAAAAAAAACTGCCATATATTTAGAGCTGTCCAAAAGTGGGTGGGGAGTGCATTCTTTTCTAAGTATATGTTGGGTTAGACGGCTGGTGAGGTCCTCTGCCACTCTGAGATGCTATCATTTCTACATGATTTTTGAGAATCTAGTGTCATTTCAGTCAAGAACTCAGTCTCTATCATAATCATGCATTTTGTAGAGAAATGAATGCTGTGACAACTGAGGGACACAGCTAAAGTCCCTTCTTGGGGACTGTGCAGAAGTGATTCCTGTTAGAAAAAGGTCAGAATGGATGAACTCTGAGACCTATGGTTTTGGGTGACTTTGCTTTAAGAGCAAAACCTCCTGAATCCAAAGATGGAGAGGACTGTGATGAAGTTAGAGGAAAGAGAGGGACATCCTAGGAAAGGCAAACAGTGGGAACAAAGGAAAAGTATCAAGGGAAGGTAGCAAAAGGGATACATATTTGGCTAGAGTGGAGAGGTCGGATGCAAGAGAGAAATGGCTGGGTGACCTTGTGGGGCAACTGATGGAGTATGGCTGATGGAGTGTCACTTTTCTTCCTGAGTTCAGGAATCTAGCCTGAGATACTTTCTAGCTGTGTGACCCTGGGCAAATCACTTCACCCTGTTTGATTCTGTTTCCTCATATGTAAACTGAGCTGGAGAAGGAATGACAAACTGCTTTAGTATTTTTTGTCAAGAAAATTCCAAATTGGCCACAGAGAGTTAGACATGACTGAAACAACTGACTAAGAAAACCTTCTGAAGGGCCTTCAGTTCTAGTTTGGATTTTTCCCCAAAGTAATCAGGAGGCAATGAATACTTTTGGAATTTTGACACAGAGGAAATCAGAAAAATAAGTGAATTCAGAGTTGGGTGAATGTATTTTTTACTGGCTTGATTTCAACTTGGAAAGCTCTCTAGTCCAGTTCTTAGCCTTGTGCTTTTATGCTGTTAAACATTTGTATGAATGACTTTGAAGAAAAGATTAGAGCAATTCATCAACAGACACCTATTTAGCACCTACTAGATGAGGGAAAGCATAGCATAATGGATGAACTGACTGTTGGCCACAGAGAGAAGAAGATGAGTGGGTTACAGTCCTGCCTTCATCACTAGCTGTGAGTCTCTGCAAGTCAGTTAACTTTTCTGAGCCTCAGTATAATCAGTATACAGCAAAATTAGGGTTTTGGAGTTAGTGACCTCTGAAGGTCTTAAGATCTAAAGATCCTATTTATGGTCTATGATCCTATGTGTCAAGTATGTGAGGATATAATGATAAAAACCCACAATCTTTACCATCAAGGAGGCTATATTCTAGTAGAAGTGATCATCCTTCCAGGTTTGAATTTATGATCTATGATTTTATGGGCCAGAAATTGAGAATACAATATTTTTTAAATGGCTGATCTTTATCATCAAGGATCTGACATTCTATCAGGGGATGTGATGCTTGCATATATAAGTGTGTGTGTGTGTGTGTGTGTGTGTGTGTGTGTGTGTGTGTGTGTATAATAGAGAGTAGTTAAGCATAGATGGACTGCTCATCAAATTTGCAAATAAGAAATAGAATGGTAATTGACCCTGGACAGTAGAACCAGGATCTGAAAAGACTTTATAGGATAGAAAAGGGGTGAGCAAACTGATCTGGGGACCAAATTCAGCCAGCTACCTGTTTTAGAACAAGTCTAAACTAAAAGAAATTACATTTTAAAATAGAATAAAACTTTTTAAATTAAAAATTTAGTTTGCAGACCATACAGAAACAGACTGCATCCAGATTAAAACTAATGGGGATAAAGCCTTTCTAGGGTTGATGAATCTAATGAACTTTGCCCTGGATCTGCCTGTACTTTTGCTCAAAGACATACACTTTATATAATCAAAATGAAGGAAACAGAAATAGAGTTCATTTGAAAAGGAGTACAGAGTTTTAATGGAGTACAAGGTCAATGTAAGTACATAGTTTTGTGGTCTGGGCTTGTGATGTAATTGTTGTGGAAAATTCCCAGTGTGGAAACTCTTTCCAGGAAGGTCAACCTGCAAGTTTAAGATCTTAGAACCTAGGATACTAAGAGGTTAAATCATGTTCTCAAAGTGCCAGTCAATATATGCCAATTGCATTAGGTAGAGTGCTGGGTCTAGAGTCAAGAAGACTTCTTCTGACTTCAAATCTAGTCTCGGATACTTTCTAGCTTTGTTGCCCCAGGCAAGTCATTTGAGGCTCTGCCTCAATTTCTTCATCTGTAAAATGAATTGTAGAAGGAAATGGCAAACTATTACAGCATCTCTGCCAAGGAAACCCCAAAACAGGGAAATGGAAAGTTGAATATGACTGAAACAACTGAGCAACAACAACTTCCTGAGTCCACGGTTAGCTCTCCATAGCAGGTTGCCTAACAAAAGTGAGATGTGGCCTCTAAAAAGCTAATGTGATATTAGGATACATTAAAATGATAGACTCATAGGTTTGGATCTGGAAGGGACTTTATAGACCGTTTGGTCCAATCCTTTCATTTCACAGAAAAGGAAACTGATGCCTAAGAAGGTTTGTCTATGGGGTCAAGCTTAAATAGGTATTAAATAGAGGTTGGGATTTGAATCCAGCTTCTCTGACTGTGAATCCAGCTCTCTTTTATGTACCACACTAATGATTATGTTATTGAATTCAATGCTGGCCAAGCTATATTTGGACATTTTGTGTAGTTCTAAGCATTATAGTTCAAGAAAACTATTGATAAGCTACCACTCTCCAGAGCAGAGAAGTCAGGATGATGTCATGCTATAAGATGGTCAGGTGAAGGAGCTGGAATTATTTAAACAGTAGACAAAAACATTTGGGGAGAGGTGCGATAGCTCTCTTTAAAATATTTTAAAGGCTTTTCTATGGGGGAAAATAAATCAATCAACAAAAACATTAGGTTTATTCTACTCAGTTTCAGCCAACAGAACTAGGAGTAAAATTTGGAAATTGTAAAGAGGAAAAATGGAAGGCAATTTGTGGGGAGAAAATCTTTGCAGTAATCAGAGATGTCTAAACAATAAAAATAGGCTGCCTTGGCAGATGATGGTTTTTCTTGCACTAAAGGTCTTCAGGTGAAGGCTCAGAGAACACTTGAGGCAAAAGGTTTGACCATGGGAAGGAATTTTTCAGTCAGGTACAGATTGGATTATGGTTAGTGACTTGAGATAATATACAAATCAGAATCTATGATCGCTTGTACAATATTGTAATATTGAATATTGTTAATAATCTATCCTTATTGTCCAATTGTAGCAGATGGAAAAGTTGGTGTAGAATCTTGGAATAAATATGGACAGAACCCAAGACAGCTCATGGAATTATTGCTGTTTTACTTTTAATTCATCCCCTAAATTCTATTATTTTTCAGATCATTTAGTTATAACAACTTCATTTGCTGTAAAAAACGTATTTGCTCTTTTTACTATGTTTTCACTATGAAGCTTCCTCCAGTGCCTTCTCACTCTGTTCTAGAAGTATTATCCTATGAGGAAAAACATAATTCTAACCTAAACATTCTCAGATCCAAGCAGAGAGGCTTTCTCAGACTAGAGAGGTAATCATTTTTGTTGATGAATCACAGGAATCAGGTCGTGGAAGATATTTCAAGGTAGTTGTGGGCAGAGAGTTGAATTTCTTAGAATACTCCTTCTGAAGGAGCCCAGGAAATCATCCTCCACTTTACACTGACATCATTAGCAATTGATGACACCATTGAGTTACAGTGAAGAGTACACTGTTGATTACTCTCCTGAGAAGTCCTCTCTAGAAAAAAAAATTGAAAAGTCCTCTAATTCAGCATCCATTCAGTGAAGCAGGAAATTCAATGTTGAGAGCTGGACTGGAGCACAATGTGATTAAATTGTTTTGAAACTGTGTCTTCCATACTAATTTATATTTTTCCAGAAAAAGTCTTCTGATTGATATATAATGTAACTAAAGAAACAAGGGACCACATAGTAGAGTGGATAGGGAGCTAGCCTGCTAGCCCTGAGATCAAATCTTGTCTCGGACACAAAACTGGATACATGACCAGGGAATGACACCTAATCACCCAGTGCTCTAGACAACTCTTTAAGATTATAAATTGGAGAAGAATTTCCTAGCCCAGTAAAATCATCAGTCCCTGTCCTTGGTACCTATCACTCACACATTCTCATTGCATATGATCCCATCCTCTACTAATTATGGTGACAAAGACTGAAGTCAGAATTCTGTCTCTGCATATTACACACTTAAATGTGGAAGGAAATAAAACTTCTAAAAATAAATAAGAATGTAGCATATAAATAGCTGGTCTCAGAATGTGAAAGATATAAGTTCAGATCTCACCTCTGACATATCTTGATGGTGTGTGACCCAGGGCAAGATGCATAATTTTTCATTGTCCTAGACAGTTCTTATAAGTTGCAGAGCAAACACAAATCTGCATTGATAGAGGGGATTTCTGCATTGGTAGTTTCCTAGACCAAAGAAAGAACTAGTTGAGTCCAATCTTATCCTAATGAATAAGCTTATCATTTCTTTCTCTGTTAAGGTAAAAGAGGCTTAAATTCTTAGAAAAAAAAAACATCACTTTTACTTGGCATTAGAACAGCAGTTTATTTCACATGCTCTTTATCAGACAAGTATAGGACTTTGTGTACTTCTTGCCTCATGGAAATGTAAGGATAATGGCAATTGATGAGTTGTAGTGTTCTAATGCATTTGATATTCAGAGAGTCTACTTGCACCCAATTCATTTTTCAGTTTCATGTCAAAGTGAGTTTTTTTAGATTCTCACCTTTCCCTTGAGGACCACTTCTTGAACAACCAAGTGGAGTAGCCAGTCAATGCTTCTATTTTCATCATATACCAGTTAAGAAGCTTGGAGTGACATTGAACATCTGAATACAATTTCCTTGGGGGGCATTTTAATTATAATATATGACATTTATAAAGCATTTTATATGCTTTGTCAGAGTGGATCCTCTATGACAATGCTTCCAGGGAGGTACACCTGAAATTGCTGTCCCTATTTTCAACATAAGGCAACTGCAAACAGTTAACATATAAAATTTTACAGATGGAAATATGCGTATTGCTGAGAAATTCTTTATTTACATACCATATGTGCATTTGTTTGGTAGTGACACCTCATTAGTTATCTGAACACTCAAAATCTCCAACAGATATACTAAGTCCAATTTCTAAACTTTCTCTAAGTTCCAAATCTGTCCTATTTCAGTCTTAGTTAATAGAAGGCAGAAACAATGAATAAATTCATTTGCTACAGTCATGCTAATATTACTAGTTTCATCTTTAATCAATCTTCTTTGGCTTAAAGTTTTTTTATCATCAAAGGCATTAGCACTGGTCATAAAGTAGAGTGCAAATCTTTCAAACAATAAAACATTTACTAAACAGTTACTGAAATGGGAGACAATGTGCTGGGTCTTGGGATATAAAGACCAAAAGATTAAGTCTGTGCCTTCAGGTAACTTGAATTCTATGGGTTTATGTCTTGTGATCCTGTGCTATGATTGGTCAGTGTTTTTTTTTTCTTCTGTTCTTCCATTTTCCAATACATGCTGAGTGCACTGTCTTCC
>JAQQSK010016224.1:0-10510 GCA_028658325.1 Potorous gilbertii | reverse complement strand
TTTTTTTTTTGAGCTGAAAAAATGTTCTTTTAGTTAGATGAGTGGCAGTAAGTGCTATCTTAAAACAGTCGAGATGGACTTTATGTTTTGCATATTTATATACTTATGCTGAATGACTCAATTTTTCCAATAAGTGAGTGAGTTACCTGGGGTTATGTGCACTAAATCCATACTGTTTCTTCAGCCAGGAATGGGACAGGATTTCCCTTTAGTGCATGCCGTATTTTTCACCACAAAATGGTATAAAGATTGGATAGTTAAAATAGCAGAAAATCTCTTAAATAACCAATATTGATTCTCCAGTTACAGTTTCCCTCCTCAAAGAGATAGTTTATATAGTTTTCTTTTCTCTCTCTTCCATAGAGTAACTTCTGTAATTAAAAGTTTGGATTCAAGTAAGTCTAATTTGTTTTCAACAAGAACATAATTTAATCCAAAACAATGTTCATGTTTTTCTCCGCAGGAGGGGAACATGTCTTCTAACTGAGAAGCTTTTCATTGTAGCTCAGGAACAAAAGTCCTTCTAAGTCTCAGTCTATGGTTTTTATTATTCTTTGGCTTCCTGTCTTGGTAATTAGGTTGCTCTCCAGACTGACAATTTGTCCACACTAGAGTCTAATGAAGAAAATTTTACACAGAGGCTCATCATTTTCAATGAAATCTAATGATCCACCATAGAACCTCTCTAAGATAAAGTGGAAGACTCATGTTGGTGCATCTGAGGGAATTCTTTCCCTTGAGAAAGGAAAATTTTCCTTTCTCTGCTTTGTTTTCTGATTCAGCTATGGTTTTGGGCTGTTGTACAGTCACAGTGAGCAAATTTGATGACTTGGTACTTGTAGATAACATTGTTTTGACCGCTACCTTTCCAAAAATTGCCTAGAGTACTTGACCTGGGTTCAAACCTTACCTCTTACTGACTAGCTATGTGACCATGTACAAATTCTGTGAGTTCTATTTCCTCATTTGTAAAATAAGGAAAATGACATCTGCAGTATCTGCCTTTTAGACTTAAATGAAATGATTGTATGAAAAAACATTTACAAAGTGCTTACTCTGTGAAAGGTCCTGGGAATATGATTAAATAAATAAAAGTCCCTGTTCTCAAGGATCTCTTATTCTTAATGGAAAAGACAATAGGTATAGAAACTTTTCAGCTGCAAATTTGATGGAAAAGTCCCATGAACCTTAAGATTCAGGGGGAAAAAAAGCATACAATAATGCCTCACTTTTTAATGTGTTTTCTACTGATGAAATAATTTCCTTTTCTGTTGAACCATTTGTCAGTGTGAAGAATTCCAGTGGTAAGAATTTTCTTTTCTGGGTCTTCGGTAACTATAGCTGTGGAACCTTCAACAGCAGCAGCTGCCAAGCTGGATTTTCATGGGCACTGCTTCCTGGGATGAAGGCTATGAGGGCAGGGCTAGAAGCAGGACCAGCGATAGCTGGGGCATTGTTATTCTCTGGACTCTTGGGTTTATCTGCCCATCTGTGGTCATTTGTCAGTCCAGAAGACCTGGGTTCATCTGTGACCCTGGGCAATTCACTTCACTGCTCAGCATCACAGAAGAGTGATAGAATAGTTATTCATCTGCCATACAGTAGAGGACATTTTCCCACCACAATCTATTCCTTTCCAGTCTTCTTACATGTTACTCACCTGTAGGTCACTTTGATCCAGTGACACTGTCCTTGTTCACATCTAACACCCCATCTCCTGACTTTACACCTTTTCATCAGCTCTACTCCGTACCTGCAATGCCCTCCCACCTTCCCTGAGTTACTTCAAGATACAGCTCAAATCTTTCATCTTATCTCACCTTCTCTAAGAGGAATCCCCTCCACAACTACCTCTCATATACAATATACATGCACACATATAGTATATGTGGCATATACATATATACCACATATAGTATATGTAGTACATACATATATGCCACAAACACATATATATTGTATATGTGGTATATACATATATGGCATACATATATAGTATATATATACACATGTATATTTCTTGTGTGGTATATATGGTATCTCTATATCTGGTATGTATGTGATAGGGACTGGTAAATGTGCAGTCTAGATGGCATCTAGCCAAGTGCAAGAGTCTAGGGAACCTGCTTCTGGGAAAGTTATGATAGTGTCTAGGTGAAACATGCACATTTTGGGAGTACATGCTCATTTTTAAAAGAACTGATAAGATAAGATGACTTATCTAGGGGATTTCTTCCCTAGGATACTATAGAGACAAATAGTTTCATGAGATTCAAAAGAAAACTACCCCTGTGCCTTTGAATATAAGGATGGCATCTGCAGTTACATTAATTGGGGTAACAATGACAAAAGCTGTAAAGCTTCAAGTTTCAGAGCCTATAACAATCACCAGGAAGAATTTTCCCCTGGTGGATATAATATTACAGTGCTCCAGGTGCATTCCTAAGATGTATTACATTTCTCTGACTCACTTAGTGCAGCCCACTGCTGGAGGCAGGGTTCAAGGCCAGTCAGAATCTTTTGTTGCAGGAATTTTGGTGACATGAAGCTCCATTTAACAAAGGTTCTATGAGGGTGTGTGGCGGACAGTGCCCACCACATTAGTGAACAAGGTCTGGCCTCTAGTTTTCTGATTCAATTCATAGCAGAATATAGCAGTTAACTTGCTGGAAGCTTTCCTATTTACATGTCAATAATGCATTTCTTTGTTCTGTTTGTACAGATGTACTCATATTTCTGCTGATGACTGAATGTGCTCTGTTGATCAACTCCTGGCAGAAGTTAAAGTTCTACCACTGAAAACAGAATGTTTTTTCCCCCTTGGAAAATAAAATATTAAAATTGTTGGCAATTCCCCTCCCCTTCGAGCTAAATTAAAAGAATACCATTTGAAGTAGACACCCTTGATTAGCTTCCAGAGCTCTGCTTTGGATCTCCTGGTGGTGGCAACAAGAGATTGTGAAATGTCAGCCAGTATTATGAAAAACAACTCACTCACCTTTGAAAAATGAGCCTCCTATTATTTCTCAAGAGGAGCTATAGCTTTTTTAAAAAATGTCTTTGAAGGCTACTAAATAATTGTCTAATCCTTACCTCAGGGCTAAAAGCCTTTCAATAGAACAAACATATATATTAACCAATAGAACAGAGGCCACGCCATACAACACTACCCTGTAGTTTGTCTTCGGCTCTCTCCTTAGAGTTTGTGTTCAGAGGATCTAATGTGACAGGAGTGCATTATATCACAGTGTTGTCTATAATCAGAGATACTGTTTGCACTCAGGCCCAGCCTGATTTCTGAAACCTTCAAAGAAGTGAGAGCTAGCACATGTGAGACGATTCACCTTTTTTGTAAGTGCACTTGAATAAATCATCTTAAAGTAGCCTAATATTGCAGATGTGTCAGGAAATAGTAAATTATTAAGTTCACAGTTCTTCCTTCAAAAGGCACCTGTTTTTGCATCTGGTAAGATGAAAAGAAAGGGGGGATACCCAGTACCTATATTCATCTTTCTCTTTCTTAATTATATTCATTTAATACTTTAGTTGCCCATGGTTTCCAGATTATTCCACTTGCACTTGTCCCATGAAACCAAATTCAGGACATTTAGGCCTGAAAGATTTCATGAGTTCTATAGGATAATCACCTCCTCAAACTAGCGAGCTTTCCTTCTCATGATGGGAGACCTAGACCTCAGTTTGGCAGGATGCATTGCCAAATCAATTTTATTTTTGCACTTTTTGCACCTATCATTGTGGAACACTGGGTGACAATGGAGAGAACAAGATGACTGAGTTTAGTAACTTGTTGACTATGGCATAGAACTGCTCTGGAGAAGGAAATGGGAAACCATTCTAGTATTTTAAACAAGAAAACCCCAAATGGGGTCACCAAGAGTTGAACAAAACAAAATGATCCAACAGGTAAAAGAACAAGGGCAATAACATGACCTAACAGGAGCAACAGAAATGCTCTGGGGCAAAGGAAAGTAAAGAATGTTTGAGTTCAGATATGTTGGAGAAATTCTCTTTGGTGCTTTACTCAGTTACCAAACCTCAGTCTTGGTGGAGGGCTTGGAGCTGTGATTATGGGGACACTGGGAAAAGGGATGGGTGTTTCCTTTTATGATAAAAGGGGTTAATATTTTGGAGGGAATTATGTAAGAAAATTATATATTTATGTTATAATACAAGCTAGTTAGGTGACAGTGGATAAAGCACTGGACCTCCATGGAGACAGGAAGATCTGTGTTCAAATCTGTCTTTAGACACTTCCTAGCTGTGTGACCCTGGCCAAGTCATTTAACCTCAGTTTGTCTCAGGTTTCCTTATTGCTAATCTGGGGATAACAAGAGCACCTACATTTCAGGGTTGTTGTGAGGATCCAAAGAAATAGCAATCGTGAAGCTTTTAGCACAGTGCCTGGCACATAGTAGGTGCTTTCTAAATGTTAGCTATTCTTATTATTAAATTTATAATTTCTCAGGGATAAACTCTTCTAAGTCAATGAGTCATTTTTTGCTACAAAGCTTCTAAGTTTTTCATTTCTTCATTCAGTTTCAGCTGATACTGGCCCATTAGTAACGATTCATCTTATTAGAATTTCTTTGCCATTTTTTCTGAATATTCTTCTGGTCTGAACTTTCTGGATTTCCTGATAGTTGTGAATTTCTTTATTTCCCTCTCTTTTCTATATTTTCCTTCTGGCATGGCTCTGAAATCATTGTCAAGGAGACCTACCTAATGTCATTGTCTACCACTAGCCATTTCTAGTTTGCTTAGGGTGAATGATATCCAGGGCAAATGGGATTCCCCAACCCCTACCCACCCAGCATGCTTAATGGCTACTGTTTCCTCCTGGTTTCCTGGCTTGGATTGCTGTGGTAAAGCTGTCCTGGGGCTGAGACTGCCAATCTTATTGCCATAGTATTTCTCCCTAAGGATTCACCCTTCCTCTAACTCCAACATGGTCAAAGGGCGGACTTGGCGAGGGATATACTAACTTCTCTACGTCCATCTGCACCCACCACTTTGCATTGCCTAAACCCTAGGTCATTGCTTTCCCCATGGTTTTTGCTCCAGGTGAATGGATTCTTAGTTTGACTCCTTAAATTTACAATCATACAAAAAATAAAACACAGGCTAAACAAAGTTAAAAAATAGCAATGGGTTGATTTTCATTTTTTAGCTTACAGAAACTGATGACTAGAAGGGGAGAAGTCCTAAAAATCATTGCTTTTGCAACAAAGACTTCTTGTAGAAGATGGAATTTTAATTAAGACTTGAAGGAAATCAAGGAAGCAGGAAAAGGCATACTATGAACAGTTAAATGTCAATTAATTTTGGGTAGGATACAACCTCATTTTCATTATCATGAGGATATTTAACTATATGATTTCCAGATGGTTTGACTAAATAATTCTAGTGCCTATATGATTTGATTCTTTGATTATTTCTGAGAGCCAATGGCCCATGATAATAAGTATTCTGCTTCGTTATCATTGTTAATTTCATTTTTCCATGTAAGTATTATATAATATTCTATAACACTTCTACATTTGATGTGATTTTCTTCCAATATGACAAATAAAGTAAACAAAAATACCAAGACATTGTATTAGAGTACATTTTTATGCAGTTGTATTATAGATCTTTATATAAATTATTCAAAAGTTCCCTTCTTGAGAGAATTCTGGGAAGATGGTGAAATAGGTCAGAAAATTCCAAACTCTCTAGATTTCCTCCACAAACAAGACAAAATAGTGCCTCAGGGTGAACATAGAGGGGCAAAAATAAAAATGAGTTGAGGCAGAATAGTAGTCCTTTTAGAAGATGGAAAGAAAACCTGTAAAGTGCAAATGCCTGTGGGCTAGTTCTGCTGAAACAACAAGCACTGTGTTGAGAGGTAGTCTTAGCCCTAGCAACAGGAATTTTCGCATTCCAGATAGTGTGGGGATCTGGGCATCTGAGAAGGGGAAGATTGAGGAAATCTCTGCTAATAAAGGATGTGAGCCCCTGCTGTGCTACTGAGAGTGAGTAAGAAGGAGCTAACATATGCCTGATAAGTGAAGAAGCAGTGGGGTGGGATGCTGCTGGCTGTAGGCACTTACAAGAGGAAAGGGTTCTGGGTTTGGGTTCTAGGCCAGAGGGGAGAACTGAAGGAAGACCTGAGGCCAGAGGCACTATCTTCCATACCCCAGGACTAGAGGTGATTACAATAAGAAGTTGCTATAAATGTAAAACAAAGAATGAGTAGACAAAGGAGAAACCATAGAAAGTTACTATGGGAATAGAGAAGACTATAGATTAGCAGAAATTTGGAGATATCCAAATGGTAATAGTTGGAAGACACAAGAGAAAGGAAGTGGTAAGAAGTACCTGGAAACTGAATTTCTATGCAAGACCTTCTGGCAGACAGATGCTGAAGAAACTTTTATTTATATTATAATTTTGGAAGGAATCTACCTTGATGTGTTACATTAAGAAAACTGCTACCTGGCTTACAGTGTTTGGGATGTCTTGCCTATTATCTTCTTTAGTAAAGAGAAGTGCATTTTAGCTATGGAGTCAGACATGTGATCTGGACTCATTTCAGTCCTGAGAGAACTTGGCTCCTAATGGTAATAGTTAGAAGCCCTTTTGCCATAATTTTTCGCTTGTTAAACCCTAACCCAGTCCCTAGGGACAGTTTACTTAAGGCTAAGATTTTAGGTCATGCCTAAGTCTCTACAAAGTGTGGAATAAAAAGACATTCAATATGAAATATGAACCAGACACAGGTTAGGTATTTATTTCCTATATGCAAAAGAAATGCTAAAATAAAAACAAAATCCATCATAAGTTTGCTATGAAAGGATGACTTGAAATCAAATTCAGTAACATTACTATTGCTATAATCTGCTAGGGGACTAATGCTTAAACTTTATCAGAACATAAACTATTTTGTAGGACTACTAATTAAGCATTTTACATTTCACTTCAACTCTGTACTCTCTGAACATTTCCTAGTCACATCTTCCAGTAATCCTGTCCAGTGGCTTGGTAACCTCCTCTTGTCAGTGGTTATATTTCCCATTGAAGAAACTTCCCTTGTTTCTAGTCAGTTTTACTCAATTAAATTCAGATCCCTGAACCTCTTGAACTCCCAAGGTTGCCACTGAGCCTATCCCCTTGATGCTGACGGTAAGTCACCCATTCAGGAAAGGAAATAAAACGAAACAGAAAAGGCAACCACAACCCAGATGCAAGCTCTTCTAAGGGAATTCCTTTACTCTGTCACATGCGAGAGTGTTCACCATGATGAAAAAATGGGGAAGGTCAGTCCATCATCAACCCTTACTCTAATCAAGTCTCGATGTTACATGATGCTGCCTGGAGGGGCAAGTAAGGAAAACAACAGCTGGAAAACTCTCCTTTTAACAGAAACAGCACTATATCTTGTGTTGCACTATCATGGCAGGTGGCATGGAAGAAAGTAGCTTGAAGGTCTTGTAGTTCAACTTCTTTGTTTACCCGTTACTTGTGTTTTCTTTGACCTAGAGGCTCTGGATTTTGGTTATGGTGTTTCTGAGAGTTTTCATTTTGAAACTAGGCTCTCTATGACACTGGAAAGAGGAAAGGTGGACCACAGTGTAGGGGTGGGTTTTGATGTAAGCTTGTGTCATGTCCTTAGGTCTGCTAGTCCTGCTTTACTTCCAATAATGTAGAAAGTACAGAAGGGGTATTGAGTGAACTCAGGGTCAATTTTAACTTTCTTTTGGATTCTTGGTGTCCTAGTCTGTGGAAATAGCTGAAGCTGCTTTATCTTTGGCACATAATTTCTGTTTAGGGAAGTTTGAGAGGTTGTGGGAACCAGAGAAAATGTCTAGTCTGCCATCTTATTGCTCACATGACCCAGAAAAGCATATACTTTTTCTACTTACTTGTTTTTAAAATGTACTAACTACTACTACTTGTGCTACCACCACTACCACCACCTCATATTTATATAGTGTTTTAAGGTTTGCATAGGAAAGAATCAGAGGTGACCAGGAGCCAACTTAGCGTCATTAAAAGCTGGTCATCTTTTTTTAATCGAGTTTTTAGACCAGTAGATAAGGGGAATGTCCTAGGTATAGGTGATACCTGGATTTCAGTAAAGAATTTGATGAAGTCTCTCATGTTGTTTTAGTGGAAGAGGTGAAGAGATGTGGGTTAGATGATGATGTATGAGGTGGATTTTGAAGTGATTAAATTCTCAGACACAGAGTAATGACTAATGGTTGATATTAACCTGCAGGTAGGTCAGGGAGGAGCCTAATGATCTGTCCTTGGCCTTCTTCTGTCCCACATTTTTTATCAATTTAATTGAAGGCATACTTCATGTGCTTATTCAATTTGCCAATGACTCGAAGCAGGGATGGATGGCTAAACCTAACCTTACATTTAGATGTATCTCTCGTTAACTGCTGGCCTCTTTTGTGGTTAAGGCAAAATTCAGCTTACTGGAAATGTCTGAATAATGACAAAGCAAGTGTCCGTGGACAGACAGGTATTAGGAGGGGGATTCTGAGGACGAGTCAGCTTTTTTTTTGCGGGGGGAAGTTCCCTCAATTTGGGTTCTTGATATATTTTCCTTCTCTGCTTTTGGCAATTGGGTCCCCCATGTTTTTTTCTTCAATTCCTCCCAAGATGGCATCCTGGGCCATCCCTATTGTGATGACTTTTGTTTTGGATGACTCTAGAAGAGAAAGTGAGACTGATGACTGTGCAACTCTGGCACATTTAAATTCAATTCTCATGCAAGTCAAGGCATCACTTTGTGATATCACTGGTCCTCTTTGAAATGAAGGATTTTTTTACTTGATTCATTTACTATATAGATTTCCCAGTAGAAATGCTCCTCTTCTGTTTTAAGAAGTTTTATGGAAACATATGAAATTCTCTTTCTATCTTTAGTAGCTGAGCCCTACAAGTAGAGACCACACTCTGACAAAAACAATTCTGCATCAGACTTCCCTTTTCCTCTTCTCTGGGGATCAGTGACACATTTATCTATGATCTATCTATTGTCTAACACTGATTCTTTGAAAAAAGTGCATATAACACATTTCTAAGTTTAATATGCATTATTAATGTTTTCTCTACCATACTCTTAAATCTAGATAATCAACAAAACAATAACTCCAGCCCTGGTTTTTAGCCTCTGCTGGTTTAGGAAGCGTTAAGTGCTCATTCTTGAGCTAGTTTGAGCTGGCTCCAGCACACTCCTGAGGGGATGAGTATGCCCCTCAGTCACCTTCTTATTTTCAATCAACATATTCAGGCTAGAAAAGTTTTGTGGTTAACACTATAAGGACAAACTCTGTCAAGTCAAATTAATAAGCCTTTATTAAACACTTATAAGAACTAGTCAGGCACTGTGCCAGATGTTGAAAACACACTCTTTTGTGGATAAAGCAAAATAAAGAAGAGCAAAAATCAGTCCCTGCTTTCAAGGAGTTCACAATCTAAAAGGAGAAAGGGGAAATAACATGCAAACAACTATGTACAAGCAAGATATATGCAGTATAAATTGGAGATAATAGCAGATAAATATCTCTTTATTTCCTCCCCAGAACTGGGACTTAAACTCATAGCCTTTGATGAAGATGAGCACATTTTTTAGTATACCAACCTGGTACAATGAAAAGAGTAACTTCTTAGAAAGAAATCAGCTATTATCCCATGCCAAAACTTCTTTTATGACAGTTCACACTTAAAAAATACCCATCTATCACTGTTTCCCACTTCTCTTTCTTTCTCCCAGAGAGCTACCAGGAAATCTTCTTGGTTACTTAGATAGTCTTTTTGAGATTTATGATTTTGATTTTAACTGTAAGGCTGAACAGACAGAAGTCTTTTTTTTAAATTAAAGAATAAAACTGAGGAAGAGAAAACAAATAAAAATAAATAACCTTATTAAAAAAACCTAATGTGACATAGAGTGCGCCATACCTCTGCAAAGAAAAGCAGGAGGGGATATCTTCTATCTTTTCTTTGGGGTCACACTTGTTGATTATAACTTCATATTTACATTAAGTTTTGAATGTTTTGTGGTCATTAAGCTTTCCATTTGCATTGTTGCAGTCAAATGGCAGCTAGGAGCTGGAAGACATTAGCATTAGCTTTGTGACCCTGGCAAGTCACCTAATCTCTGCCTCAGTTTCCTCATCTGTAAAACAGAGACAAGAATAGCACCTCCCTTCCAGCATTGTTTTGAGGATAAAATGCGATAACATTTATAAATGACTTTGCAAACCATAAAGTGCTTATACAAATTCTGGTGATTATTTTCACTGTTCTATAGTGCATATTGTTTTTCTGGCTCTGCTTATTTGACCTTGTGTTAGTTTGTGTAACTCTTTCCTTGCTTCACTATATTCCTCATGTCCATAGTGATGGGTGGAGATAACTATCACAGAGAGCTTGAGATTTCCTGGCATTTACTTGGTGTGTTTGGTGACTAGAATCATATTTATGGCTAGATGCA
>JAQQSK010016223.1:0-10510 GCA_028658325.1 Potorous gilbertii | reverse complement strand
CCTCTTCCTCCTCCTCCTCCTTCTCCTCCTCCTCTTCCTTCTTTCTTCTATGCCTAGCATGGTGATTATCATTTAGTAGGTGAGTAATCAGTGTTTATTGCTTCTGGTATCAGAGGAAGTTTGGTTAAGATTCTTGTTTTGGGCAAGCTACTTAGCTTCTCTGGATCTCAGTCTACTTAGTTGTTAGACTAGATGTCCTCTGATTTCCTTTCTAGTTTGAAATTGTATGATACATTCTTTGTTATGGCACAATGATAAAGACTCTGCCTAGGGATACAACAGAGAGGAGCATACACACATAAGGAAAGCTCTCCCTCTCACCAGTCAGGCTACATTGCTCTTCCATGAAGATTTCCATCTGGCCCCCTGCTTGTCTGCCATTCCCAACATAACATGGCCACTATATTGTGACTGATGAGCCTAATAATCAATTAAAAGTCTCAGACTCTCCCTCCTTAATATGCTCAGGAGAGAAAGTGAGTCCAGTTTGAAATACATTGTTCAGTTGTTTTCAATCAGTTTGACTCTTTGTGACCCCATTTGGGGTTTTCTTGGCAGAGATGCTAAAGTACTTTGCCATTTCCTTCTCCAGGTCATTTACAGATGAGGTAAACAGGGTTAAGTGACTTGGCCAGGGTCACACAGGTGGTAATTATCTGAGGATGGATTTGAACTCAAGAAAATGAGTGTTCCTGACTTCAGGGCCAGCACTTTGTGCACTGTGGTGCCCAACCAGCTGTCCATGAGTCACAGACTATATGGAATAGAGAAATGTGAGAGTAGAAGAGGGACTGGACCCGTTATTTCATTGCTTTTGGGAACTCTTGGGAAAGAAAACTCCCTCTGCCAATTGTGCTCAACACTTTTGCAACTTAGAGTGTTTGGCAACTGCCTAGATAAGTGAAATGACTTGTCCTAGGTCACAAAACCAGTATGTTTCAGAGGTCTGATTTGAACCCAAGTCTCTCTGGCTTTGAAACTGGTGCTCTAACCATTATGCCACATTTAGAACTGGGTAGCCCAGAAAAAAATGCACAAAATGAAAAAACCCTCTACTTTTTTGGGGGGACTGGCCTTTCTTGCAATAGACTACCTCTGTTCTATAGGCACTCCTTTTCCTCTACTTATTAATCTCAGCCTTGCCCCTTTTCCAGATTCCCAATTTCTCCACCATGTATGGAATGAATCTTCCTTGTTGGAAACATGCAGTGTGCTTACAAATTGGCAACTACTTGTCTGTGATGTCAGATAGGAAATTAATCATATGTTCCTAAGTGAGGCACTGACCTTTACAGAACACTTGGCCCTCTTTGTGTTGGAAAACTGCCTTGTTATGTGCAAGACACCAGGGGTAAGTAGAAAGAGTCTGATATCATTTGGTTGTGGGGTCTCCTGGGAGCTTCTTGCATAGTCATTGATCCTTTGTTTTCTCCTGAGGTGACATCAAGGTTGTCTTACCCAAGTCCCAGACTGAACAGACTACACCTCCTTCCTGCCTAGAGATCCTGACATCACCTTGTCTTTCATGTACCTGTGATACTGACATATTCTTGTCCTTTTCTCATCTTTCTTCTTCATTCTTTCCAGGGGTGTTTCAGGCACCTTCTCTTACGTAAGGTAAAATGCTTCTATTGCTTTTGGCATTATTGACTGGTTTGCTTTTTCTTTACAAATCAAACAATCAGTCCATCAACATGAGCTTACAATAGGCACTGTGGATACAGAGAAGGGCAAAAATAGTCTCTGCTCTCAAGGAGCTTACATCCAAAAAGCAGCAGCAATGGATGAGGACAGTGATACCAGATATCACCAGGTAGACCCTGGGCAGGCAGGGTGGTACAGGAGAAAGAATGCTCACTCTGGAATTAGAGAACTTGGGTTCAAGTTCTGACTCTGCTACATGCTACTTAAATGGCTTTAGGCAGGTCATTTGCCCTCTCTGGGTCTCAGTTTCCTCATCTATAAAATGAAGGGGTTAGGCATGATGACCTTTGAATTCTTAAAGGATGGCCTTCTGTACAGAGTATTGCCCTCTAGGTAGACTGTAATTCCCTTGCGACCAGAAATAGTTTTTTACTTTATATTCATAGGGCTTATCACACAGTAGATGCTTAATAAATACTTGTTGAATGACTCCCTCAAAAGTGAATGCAATCTAGTTTCCCTTTGTAAAGGCATCCATTTTTGCTTTAGCACAGGACCATATTTCCCTTTTCTTCATTCCCACTGTACTTGCTGTCTTTACTGTGCAATTCAGAATTGTTATATTCTATTTAACTTTAAATTCTTTCTATTCTAAATATTCTATTTAATTTTAAAATAGGCTAGTGGAAAAAGCCTGTGTCTTTGGAATTAGAGTATTGGGTTCTAATCTGACTTCTGTTACTTATTCCATGTCCTAGGACCTCCTTGGACCTTTTTGTCATCAGCAAAAGTACTAGATGATACTAGTATCTCTTCTAGTTCTCAATTTTATAATCTTATAATTTTGACCTCCCTGAAAACTTTGCTAACATCCTCTTGGATACAGACCATGCCTCATACTTTTAATAGATATCCAAGAATTTATTATTTATGAAAAAGAAAGACTTAAAATTTCTTCAAATTGGGCTTTCCTATTGGTTTGCAACTCTAACTGCTCTACTCCTATCTCACCCAGCTTACATATGGCTTACTGACTGGGGGAGACCATTTTTCTTGATTGGGACTGAGAAAATCATGATTCTGACATATACATATCTATGTATGCACACATATACACACCCACCTACATGTATATACACATATGCACATACATACACATACACATATATACATGCATACACACAAGCCTACACACACACACACACACACACACACACACACACACACAAGCTTCTAGTTGTAACATTCTCTGAGTCAGTGGTTTTATTTTGGCAAATTCAAATAGTCTCTTTCAGATGAAATAAATGTTTAGTTGCCTAACCACTAGCAACTGCTAAATGATTTTCTACAAAACCCAATGGTTCCATCTACTGTCAGAATCATAGATCACATCTTATTTATCTCAGAGAGGCTTGGACAGCTCCATCTAGTGATGTCTTTTAAAACAAGGAAATTCAATAGTGTCAAATGTTTCTCCAACGGGGCTTCTCCACTCCTGGCCCTGTCTGTAAGAATTCTTTAAAAGTGTATCATGATACCCACAGAGTTCTTTGTCATCATCCTAACTCAATGTATCCAACTTTGTATCAAGAAGTATTTTGTGGCTTTTGTTTTCACTCTACAATCAAACCTCAAAAGAATTTGTTAACTTGAGATTCAATGTGGGGCTTCCCATTGCTCACCTGGGATCTTGCCCCTTCTCTCCAGTTAGGACACACATCCCTAACACATCTTTGCAGTATTTGCACACCATAGAATCCTAGAATGTTGGAGTTGGAAGAAATTTTAGAGAGAACTAATCATTTGGAGGTCTTCAATTCTAATTCTCCTTTGAAGGTGAGGAAACTCAGGTTCCAAGGGGTTATATAACATACTCAGGGTCACACAGGTAACAGAATGGTATCCAAAGCAAGGTCCTCTGATGTATAGCTAATGCTTTTCCCCACTACATCACATTTCTTTTCTGAGCAACCACTTCATTTTATGTATATAGAGACCTGAGGTTCAGAAGGTTGAAGTGATATGGTCAAGGTTATATGGCAGAGTTAGTGTGAAGAAAACCAGGTCTCCTGACTTTACCTCACTTTTTTCCTGGCTACAATATACTAGTCCTCTATCAATTTCTATTAGTTAATTTGAAAGTGTTCTAATGTAGCACTGTAGTTTTTCCTTATGTATATTTTTACTTTCCTTGTCTAGATTGTGGCTGGTGTTACATTATTCTCTTCTGTCTTACTAATCAGTGTACTACAATTTACACTTAGTCAAAGCTTTCTGATTGGAATTGTAAGACATTTGGAGAAAAAAGAATCCTGTGTGGCAGAAACTTTCATTTTGCTTTTAGTTCTAGTACCTTAGCACAGTAGTAGGTATTTTATTCATGTTTGTTAATCGAAGGATTTATTGATTCAATTAAATAACACAGGGTCATAGGTTCACGGACCCTAGATCTAGGGGTGGAAGGAACCTGGAGATTGCTAAGTCCAACCTCCTTCATTTTTACAAATGAGGAAACACCTGTAGAAAGCTTTCTATAGTGTACATTGAAAAAAAGGCACTGACTTGAATTGGTAAAGAAAGTTTCCTCATCTAGCTATTTCCTAGGCCAATTAAATCACAGCTTCAGTCAGTATCTGGGTGATGCCTTTTAGGAAGGACATACACTAAAGGATATACAAAAGAGAGTGGACATGGAAAACCTAACATGATGATTGGTTGAAGGAAAAGGGGAGTGTTTAACCCAGAGAAAAAAAGCCTTGGGATTGGTGAACAATGAGTGGGGGCTGAGGCAGGGGGGTTCTTTTAATTTATCTTCCTGTATTTGAAAAGTTGTCAGGAAGAAGAGATATTAAATTTATTTTATTTGGATCCAGAACTAAAGAAAATATGTCGATGTAGCTGAGAGGTCGATTTTTGACCTGACATAAGGAAAAACTTCCTAACAAACAGAGTCATTCAAATATAGAATGACCAGGTCTGGAAATAGTTTCCCATCACTGGAGTTCTTCAAGCACAGTTGGTAGGTCACATTTATTTAATTCTTTATGCTTTATCATTTGTTGGGGATGTTGGAAGGGGATTTCTGCTCAGTATAAGTTGCACCAGATAAACTTTAACGTCCCTTCCAATTCTGATATTCCATGACCTTGTTCTTTAGGGAAACTTCCTCCCTCCATCCCTCTTTCCATTTCCTTCCATCCTCCCTTCCTTTCCTTCCTTCCTTCCTTCTTTCTTTTAAAAAAATTATTCCTTTCAATTAATAGGCAAATCTGAAGATAGATCTTGATGAGCCTCCTTTTTAATCTGATAAAGACCACCTCAGTCTTCCTTCTCCCATCTTGATTAGTAGAGTTGGGCCTTGACAAAATTGAAAGAACAATAGCTCTTCTTAAATGCTCTCCTCTTATTTCTATTTCTGAACCTTTTTTAATGCTCTTTCTCCCTCCCCCTCCCATCTTCCTTTCTGTGCCCCCTTTCTTCTTTCAGTCTCATTGTTGCTTTGTCTATCCTTCCTGCCTTGAACTCCAGATATTAATTCTAGACTACTTATGGCGAAAGGATCCAACTGGGGCATCTTACCCATGCCCAATATTGCTGCTGTTTGCCCTCTTAGTTCCACATCAAATTTCCTGCCTTGTATCTTATACTCTGCCTACCAAGGCAACAAGGATGAATGTGACAAATGAAATATGAGTTAACAAAAGAGGGTTCTAGGACTTTAAAGGAGCATAGATGTATTTTAACAGGGACCTCTACAAACAATGCCCTTATCTTTGTTGTCTAATATTTAGTAAGTTGAATATTGGGAATTCCAGGCCAGGGAGGATAGGAGGAAAACTTATAATAAGCTGATAAGGGAGATATTTTTGAACAATCCCCTCAACTCATACTGCTAGAGGATGACATCCTTTTCCTGTTTCCTTCCCTTATCCAAGCATGGAGTCCTCCTCCCCTCGTGTACCTTGCCTTTATGGAATCACATGCAGCTTGTGTTCAAACTCCGAGTCCTCCTCCCAGGAAGCATTCCTTGGGCTTATTTAGAACCAGGATTATTTAGGGCAAGTTGACTGAACCTACAATTAAAGGGATTCAGAATGTAGTCATCACATGAATTTTGGGGCAACCAAAGTTGGCCTTGGTTAAAAGCAACAGCAGCATAATTGTGTTTTCTGACTTACTGCACTGCAGAGACAGCAACCTCAGTCAAAAGGAAGATAAGGTTAGTTAGGATTTCTGATTTGACCTTCCTAAGCAGTCCCTGCATGAGGGGCCAGCCTAACAAAGGAAGGGACCTTTTTCTGGGACAAATCTTTTTGTTTTTGCAAGAAGGAGAATGAGAATCCCAGAATTTAAAGATATATCACTTGTTTTCAGTGAGTCACAAACCTATGGGTCCTAGGAGAGACAATCTACTTGCTCACCTTTCAACCTTATTGCTTCTAGTCCTTATTCCTTCTTTACCCATCTCTTTTTTTCCTCCTCATTCTATTCTTTCTAAATCTCTTTCTTCTGCTATTATTCTTTCTTATTTGTTATCTCTCTTTCCCCTCTTTCTCAATCCATCAAACCTCAGTCATTCAATAGGCATTTGTTTTATCTACTGCAGACACAAAGACAGAAATAGGTCCTGCCTTCAAAGAGCTTCCATTCTGTTAGGGGAAACATCATGCTCACATATAACATGAAATAATAGATATTAAATATAGTAATATAGTAAATACTAAACATACTAATATTAGATCCTACATATATCCAAATTATATACAGAGTAATTTTTGTTGGGGAGGAAGAACTAGTAGTTGGGGGAGGATCAAGAAAGGCCTTACATGATAATTCTCTTTTTTAAAATTCTAATTTATTTATTTTTAGTTTTCAACATTCATTTCCACAAGATTTTGAGTTCCAAATTTTCTCCCTGTCTCTCTCCTCTGCCTACCCCAAGACAGAGTGCATTCTGATGACCCCTTCTCCAATCTGTCCTCCCTTCTATCACATCCCTCTCTTCTCTTTTCCCTATTCCCTCTATTTTCTTGGAGGACAAGATAAATTTCTATACTCCATTGCCTGTCTATCTTATTTCTCAGTTGCATGTAAAAATAATTTTTAGCATACATTTTTAAAACTTTGAATTCCAACTTCTCTTCCTTCCTCCCTCCCCACTGAGAAGGCAAGCAATTTGATATATGTTATACATGTGTAGTTAAGTTTTTAAAAAGTCTAGATGGATTTAAGGAGGCAGAGGTGAAGTGAGAATGCATTACAATCATGGAGGAAGGGCAGCTAGGAAAAATTGGCTAGTTTTGTTGGACTGAAAAGTCTGTACAAGGAAATAGTGTGCAATAATTCTAGAAAAGTAGACTGGAGCTAAATGGTGAATGAATTTCAATGTCAAACGGAGGAGTTTGTGTTTGATCCTGAGGAAAACAGGAGATATCCAAAGTTTCTTTAAGCAAGAGAGTTTTCTGGTTAGCCCTATATTTTAGGAATGTCACTTTATCAGCGAGGTGGAAAATGAATTGGAATGGAGAGAGACTGGAGGCAAGGAGATGATTCTCCCATTCCTTCTCACTCTCACTACTTTCTCCTCTTCCTTTCCTCTTTCCTCATGCTCTTTTTTCCCTTCCCTTCCCCTTTTCCCTCTTCTCTTCCCCTTCCCTCTCTATTATCCATCCCCTTCCTCTCACCTCTTCTTCTCTCCCCTCCCTTCCTTTTCTCTCTTGTCCTCTCCTCTCACTGGGTTCAAATTCCATCTTACCAGATATATGATCCTGGGCATCACACATACACACACACACACACACACACACACACACACACACACACACACACACCATATCTTTCAAGTTCCATTTCTCACCCTCCCCTTGTAATCACTACCTTTATCTTCATCCTTACCTTATTCCTCCATACTTTTCTAAGATTTGTAAACAAAAGGGAAAAGATTAGTTTGAATTTCACTATCTCTTTCTTTCACTGACTACCTTCTGGTGGAGAAGTGGCCTAAAGTGGGCAATCTGAGGCAGATGGTAAGAAGCTTGAGCCCTGGATAATTTGCAAACTGGAAAGCTGAGAACTGATTGCATTTGAGTTGTTGAATTAAAAGGGTTAGTTTGCTGATGAGCTGCTACTAAATCATTTCCCGATATAACCAAGGAACTTGGGCTTTATTTTCTTCAACTTTTTGAAGGATAAGAAAAATTCAACTTTTATTGATTTTCATTGCATTTCGTTCCCTTTAATCTTATTGCCATTGTCATCACTTCAAATAGAAATTATTAAATAGTAGTAATAGTAAAACAACAAGAACTTATTTTTACATGATTTTCACAGAGAGATTTGGGAAAGAACTCATATCTAGGATCCTATTTTGTCCTCTAGAAAAATGAATCACTAGCTAGTAGGGTGGCATTTTCAGGAGCAGACTAAGCAAAAGTATAATTTCCAATGAATCAAAAAGAAAGCATTTACTAAGAGTTTATTATGTACCAAGCACTGTGCTATGCACTAAGCATACAAATAGAAAAGAAATTGCTCACAAGGAGCTGATGCTCTAATTGAGGGATAGCTGTAAGTCAGATAGAAGGATCCAATGGTTTTGGGATATGGTGGAAAACTGATAGTAACAGAGCATCCTTAGTGTATCTCTACATTTAACATTGCTACCCCTTAGGTCAAGGGCACCATAGCCTACCAAATGAACAAAGGCTTTAGAATCCTAAGTACAGTGACAAAATTAAGATCTGTAGAAAAGGAATTCTACAAAAGTGCTCAGAACACTTGTGTTTTCAGTTATCATCCCATTATTTCAGGGAGGTACTTATAGACAAGGATGAGTATATAAAAGGAAGTACAATTTTGCCTAGAAACCAAGAAAATCAGAATAGAATATGTGGTAATAAGTAATTCATTGGAAAGAATGCTGCATTTGAAGTCAGAGAATCTGTGTTCAAATCTTGTCTCTTTGACTTCCTGCTTCTGTGATATTGAGCAAGTTATGTAACTTCCTCACTCCCTCTCCCTCCTTCCTTCCTCTCCTCCTCTTCTTCTCCTTCTCCTTCCTCTCCTTTTCCCTCTTTTTCTTCTTCTCTTTCTCCTCCTCCTCCCTCTTTTTCCTTCTTCTTCCTCTTCCTCCTCCTCCTCTTCCTCCTCCTCCTCCTCTTCCTCCTCCTCCTCCTCTTCCTCCTCCTTCTCTTCCTCTTCCTCCTCCTCCTCCTCTTCCTCTTCTCCTTTGAGGTATTTGAACTAGATTTCCTTAAAAGTTTCCTTCCATCTCTTCACCTTTGATCCTACGACACATTTCTTGATTCCTGGGTCATTATTCTTTCTGCTACATCACACCTCCTATTTTTATAGTAATCATTGTAGAAATATGGACTGGAATTATGAAAGGGTCACATTAATTTGATGATCTGTTTAAAAAAAGTTACTAGTTCTCACTGAGCCCTGTGAGTTCTCCATTGATTTCTTTTTTTCAATTTAAGTTTTCAACATTCATTTCCACAAAATTTTGGGTTCCAAATTTTCTCCCCATCTCCCCTCTGCCCCACCCCAAAACTCTGAGCATTCTAATTACCCCTATCATCAATCAGCCCTCTCTTCTAATATCCCTCCCTTCCCTTATCCCCATCTTCTCTTTTGTCCTGTAGGGTAAGATAAATCTCTATATCCCATTACCTGTATTTTTCCTTTCCCAGTTGTATGCAAGAACAATACTCAATAGTTCCTAAAACTTTGAGTTCCAACTTCTTTTCCTTCCTCCCTCTGCACTTATCCCCATTGGAAAGGCAAGCAATTCAATATAGGCCATATATGTGTAATTTTGCAAATGACTTCCACAATAATCATATTGTGTAAGACTAATGATATTTCCCTCCATCCTATACTGCCCCCCATTTCTTCTATTCTTTCATTTGACCTTGTCCCTCCCCAAGATTGTTGACTTCTAATTGCCCCTTCCTCTCATTGCCCTCCCTTCCATCATCTCTCTGACCCTGCTTATCTCCTTCTCCCCCACTTTCCTGTATTGTAAGATAGGTTTTTGTACTAAAATGAGTGCATTTTATTCCTTCTTTGAGTCGAATGTGATGAGAACAAGCTTCATGTTTTTTCTCTCACTTCCCCCCTTACCCCCCATGGAAAAGTCTTTTTCTTGCCTCTTTTATGAGAGATAATTTGCCCCATTCCATTTCACCATTTCTCCTCCCAATATATTCCTCTCTCACTCCTTAATTTCATTTTTTTAGATATGATCCCATCCTATTTAACTCACCCTGTGATCTCTGTCTCTGTCTCTGTCTGTATGTAATCCCACCAACTACCCAGATATTGTAAAAAGTTTCAAGAGTTACAAATATTGTCTTTCATGCAGGAAACAGTTCAACTTTAGTAAGTCCCTTATGATTTCTCTTTTCTGTTTATCTTCTCATGCTTGATGCTTGTGTTTGAAAGTCAAATTTTTTTTCAGCTCTGGTCTTTTCATCAAGAATGCTTCAAAATCCTCTACTTCATTTTAAAAGACCATTTTTCCCCCAGAAGTATTATACTCAGTTTTGCTGGGTAGGTGACTCTTGGTTTTAGTCCTAGTTCCTTTGACTTCTGGAATATCATATTCCTTACCCTTCTATCCCTTAATGTTGAAGCTGCTAGATCTTATGTTATCCTGATTATATTTTCACAATATTCAAATTATTTCTTTCCACTGCTTGCAATATTTTCTTCTTGACCTGGGGACTCTGGAATTTGGCCACAATGTTCCTAGGAGTTTCTCTTTTTGGATCTCTTTCAGGAGGTGATGGGTGGATTCTTTCAATATTTATTTTGCCCTCTGGTTCTAAAATATCAGGGCAATTTTCCTTGATAATTTCAT
>JAQQSK010016222.1:0-10510 GCA_028658325.1 Potorous gilbertii | reverse complement strand
CCAATATTCACCACACTGTTACCCAGTTTTCCCAACAATATTTGTTGAAGAGTGAGTTCTCATCCCAGAAGCTGGAGTCCTTGGATTTATCAAGCAGTAGATTGTTACATTCATTGATGACTGTGTCTCAGGTATCTCACCTATTCCACTGACCTGCTCTTCTCTTTCTTAGCCAGTAGCAAGTGACTTTGGTAATTGCTGCTTTATAATGGAATTTGAGATCTACTAGGTCTAGGTGACCTTCTCTAGTATTCCTTTTCCTTAGTTCCCTTGATATTCTGAACCTTCTGTTCTTCCAGATGAATTTAGATATTATTTTTTCCAGCTCTAGAAAATAATTATCTGATAGCTTGATTGGTTTGGCACTGAATGAGTAAATTAATTTAGGTAGAATTGTCATTTTTATTGTATTGCTTCAGTCTACTCTTGGGCAACTGATGTTCGTCCACTTATGGAGATCTCATTTTATTTGTGTAAAAAGTGTTCTGTAATTGTGTTCATGTAGAGAGTGGATTTGTTTTGTGAGGTAGATGCCCAGATGTTTTATGGTGTCTACTTCAGTTTTAAATGGGATTTCTCTTTCTATCTCTTGCGGTTGGATTTGTTAGTAATATATAGAAATGCAGATGATTTGTGTGGGTTTATTTTTTAATCTGTACCTTTGCCAAAGTTGTTTATTATTTCAAGTAGTTTTTCACTTGATTCTCTGGGATTCTCTAAATACATCATCATATCATCTGCAAACACTGATAACTTAGTTTTTTCTTAATACTGGTAATAATGGACATCCTTGTTTCAGCCTGATCTTGTTGAAAATACATCTAGCTTATCTCCTTTGCATATAATACTTCCTGAAGACATTAGGTAAATACAGCTTATTATTTTATGGGAAGTTTCATTTATTCTTGTGCTCTCCAATATTTTCAATAGGAATGGGAGTTGTATTTGGGAGAGTGCATGTATGGAGATAATCATGTGGTTTCTGTTAGTTTTGTTGTTAATATGATCAATAATGAAAACAGTTTTCCTAATATTAAACCAGCTGTGCATTCCTGATATAAATCCTGCCTGATAATAATGTGATATTTGCGTGGTAATTTCCTGTATTCTTTTTGTTGAAATTTTACTTAGAATTTTTGCATCTATATTCATTAGTGAAATTCGTCTATAATTTTCTTTCTCTGTTTTGACTTTTCCTCATTTAGCTATCAGAACAATATTTGTATCATAAAAAGAATTTGGGAGGACTCTTTCTTCCTCAGTTTCTCCAAATAGTCTATATATTATTGGAATTAACTGTGCTTTAAATGTTTGCTAGAATTCACTTCTAAATCCATCTGACCCTGGAGAATTTTTTCCTAGAGAGTTCATTGATGCCTTGTTCAATTTCCTTTTGTGAAATAGGGTTCTTTAAGTATTCAATTTCCTCTTCTGTTAATGTGGGCAATTTATATTTAAAAAAAAATAACCATCCATCTCATTTAGATTGTCGAATTATAGGCATACAGTTGGGCAAAGTAACATCTTATCATAGTTGCCTTCTCATTGGGGATGAGTTCACCCTTTTCATGTCTAACACTGGTAATTTGGTTTTCTTCTTTCTTTCTCTTAAACAAATTGACCAAATTTTATCAATTTTATTGTTTTCTTCATAAAGCCAACTCTTAGGTTTATTTGTTAGTTAAATAGATTTCTTAATTTCTGTTTTATTGATCTCTCCTTTGCTTTTCAGTATCTGTAATTTGGTATTTTCTTGGGGATTTTCAGTTTGTTCTTTTTCTAGCTTTTTCAACTGCATGTCCAATTCACTGATCTCCTCTTTCACTATTTTATTCATATAGTCATTCAAAGATATAAAACTTCCCCTAAGAACTGCTTTTGCAGTATCTCATAAGACTTGATAGATTGTCTCATTATTGTCATTCTCTTGAATGAAGTTGTTGATTGTTTCTATGATTTGTTTTTTAATCCACTCCTTCTTTAGGATTAGGTGATTTAGTTTCCAATTAACTTTTGGTCTACCTTTTCATGACCTTTTATAACATATAATTTTTATCACATTATGATCTGAGAAGGATGCATTGACTATCTCTGCCTTTCTGCCCTGGATTGTGAGGTTTTTATGCCCTAGCACATGGCCAAGTTTTGTATATATGCCATATACCACTGATAAAAAGGTGTAGTCCTTTCTATCCTCATTCAGTTTTCTCCAGACATCTACCATGCCTACCTAACCCCGTGTTTTATTCACCTCCTTAACTTATTTCTTGTCTATTTTGAAGTTAGATTTATCAAGTTCAGAGAGGGGGAGGTTGAGGTCTCCCAGTAGTGTATTTTACTGTCTATTTCTTCCTTTAACTCCCTTAACTTTTCCTCTAAGAATCTGCATGCTATACCAATTGGATCATATGTTTAGTAATGATTTTGCCTCTTTGTCTATGGTGCCTTTTAGCAGGATATAGTTTCCTTCCTTATCTCTTTTGATTAGATCTATTTCTGCTTTTTCTTTCTTTGATATAAGGATTCCTACCCCTGCTTTTCTTACATCAGATGAAGCACAATAAATTCTGCTCCAACCTTTTACCTCTACCCTATGTGTATCTCCCTTTTTGAAATGTGTTTCTTGTAAAGAACATATTTTTGAAATATGGTTTTTAATCCCTTCTGATATCCATCTCTGTTTTGTGGGAGAGTTTGTCCCATTCACATTCACAGTTATGATTGCTATCTGTTTCTTTCCCTCCATCCTCTTTCCCCTCATTTATGCTTTTAGTTTTCCCTTCTCCCTCCCCCTACACAATAGAGTTTTAATTTTTGACCACCACCTCCTTCAGTCTTCCCTTCATTCTTTCAGCCTGCCTCCCTCTTACTCCCCTTTGCCTTTATTACTTCTTTCCTTCCTTTTAGCCTCCCCTCCCTTTTCTTTCTCCCTTCCCTTCCTAATGCCTTTAGAGCTAGTAAGATTACTATACTTAACTGAATTTATTATTGTTTCCTTGAACAAAATCAGATAAGAACCTCTCAAACAATGCTCATCTCCCTCCCCTCTCTGCTTCTAATATAGTATAATTTTATTCCTCTTCTTGTGATTTCATTTAAGATTTTCTGCCTCCTCCTTTCAACCTTAAATCACATTTTTATCATGATATAATTTACTTTATACCCTCTCCCTCTATCTATTTATCTATCTGTCTATCTATTCATTTTTCATATCATGTTAAATATACAGTTCTCAAGATTAACAAGTATCATCTTCCCTCATACTGATGTAAACAGTATGCCCATATTTAATAACACGTTATTTTTTCCCCAATTTCCCTTTTTATGCCTCTCTTGCAACTTATGTTTGAAGATCTAATTTTCTACTGAGCTCTGGCCCTTTCATCAGGAACATCTGGAAATCCCTTATTTCATTGAATTTCCAACTCCTTATCTGAAATAATATGCTAAGATTTGATGTGTAATTGATCCTTGGTTGTGTCATGGGGTGTGTTGGTGGTTGTGGGCTTCACACCCCTGGGGTTCAAGATCACTTCTTGGATTGCTCAGGTGAGACTGTCTGGGACAGCTCCAGTCCTGTTCTAGTCCCCTTCAGCCACAGCAAAAGGCAACTTCTTTAGCAATTTTCCTAGCCTCACATGCTAAGAGACTTTTTGCCTTTTCAGCCAATCCCACTGTTCCATGATTTTCCTGGGGAAATATTTTATGGGCCTTTCAAGATCAAAAAGGTGTAGGGGAGAACATTTACCGATCACTCTGCCATCTTGGCTCCCTGAAGGTCAAGCAGGTGACCTACAGACATTTATTCTTTGGACTGATGGACTCAGGAGCATTCACTGCAGATACCTGGGGCACTGGGCTCTCACTCGGTTGAACTGGCCTCATGCAAGTTCTCTGTAAAACAGTTTTTTTTGGCAAGCATACATTTTGCATTTGAACAACGTGGCCAACCCATTGGAGTTACGTTCTCTGAAGCATAGCTTGAATACTTGGTAGTTCAGCTCAAACAAGGACTTCAGTCTCTGGTAACTTATCCTGCCAGGTGATCCTCAGAATTTTTTCAAGACAGTTCAAATGGAAACAATTCAGTTTACTGGCATGGCACTGGTAGACTGTCCATGTTTCACAAGCATATAACAATGAGGTCAGCACAACAGCTCTGTAGATCTTCAATTTATTAGTCAGTCTAATACCTCTTCTCTCCCAAACCTTTCTTTGGAGCCTCCTAAACACTGAGCTAGCTCTGACAATGCATGCATCAACCTCATTTTCAATGCGTACATCCCTGGAAAGTACATTACCAAGGTAAGTGAACTTATCTACTGCATTCAAAACTTCTCCACTTGTTATAACCAATGGTTCCCCATATGGATGATGTGGTGGTAGCTGATGAAGCACTTGTGTCATTTTGGTGTTAATTATTAGGCCAAAATTAGCACAGACAGGAGAGAATTAATTCATACTTTGTTCCATCTCAACTTCAGAGGCTGCATTGAGAGCACAATCACCTGCAAACAGAAAATCATGCATCAACACTCCCTGCACTTTGGTCTTGCCTTGAGCCCTTTTGAAATTGAAGAACTTACCATCATACGACAGATGACCTTGATACCATGTTCATCCTCAGTGAAAGCGTTTGTCAACATGGCTAAAAACATCATGCTCAAAAGCATGGAACAAGTACACAGCTTTGTTTCACTCCATTGATGACTGGGAAGGCACGAGAACTTTGCCCATTATCCAGAACCTGGGCAAACATGTCATCATTAAATTGACATTCAATATTGATGAACTTTTCTGAGCAACGAAATTTTGACATAATTTTCCATAAGCCCTCAAGATTAACAGTGTAAAAGGCCTTGGTCAGTTCCACAAATGTTGTGTACAGACCTCTGTTCTGCTCCTGGCATTTCTCCTGGAGTTGTCAGGCAGCAAACACCATATTGACTGTTCCTGGGACCTTTCTGAAGCCACACTGGCTCTCAAGTATATGACTATCTTCCAGTTGAAGGATCAGGCTATTAAGGATATCTCTAGCAAGAATTTTTCCAGCAATGACTAAGAGAGAGATTCGCCTGCGATTGTTACAGGACAATCCATTCCCTTTATCTTTATATAGATGGACATCAAAGGCATCCTTAAACTCCTGAAGGATAACCTCCTCTTGCTATATAACTTGGACAATTTCAGTCAACATTTGTATGAGCAATGATCCCTCTACCTTGTAAATCTCAGCTGGAATAGAATCAGCACCAGGTACTTTGCCACATGAAAGATGCCTAATGGCCCTCAAAACCTCTTCTTCAGTTGGAAGTTCAGCTAAGGAGGGATTGACTTCAACCAAAGGTAAATGGTCAGTGGCCTCAGAATTGATTGATGATGGTCTCTTGAGAACACTATGGACATGTTCAGTCCATCTCTCTAGGATTATGTCCTTCTCACTAATCCATGTGACTCCATCAGCACTGAGTAGTGGTGATGCACCCTAAGTTTTTGTTCCATAAAACGTTTTCAGGGAATCATAAAAGCACTTTGGGTTGTTACTGTCAGTGTAAAACTGAATTTCATCTGCCTTCTTACTGAGCCAGGAATCCTGCATCTCTCTAAGCTTTACTTGAACTTTGCTTTTAATGGAATTAAGTGCTGCCTTCTTGGAGATGGATGAACCATCCTGCTGATAAATTCTGTGGAATTCTCATTTTTCATTTAGCGGCTTCTAAATTTCCTCATCATTTTCATCAAACAAGTCTTAGTGTTTGTGAGTGTTCTGACCCAGATGAGCAAATGAAGTACTGTACACAAAATCTCTGAGAATTACCCACTCCTTTTCTACTCCACTGTTGCCAACTGTATGCTCGCTTAACTTTCCCTCTAAGTCAGCAACAAAACGTTCATGCTCAGAGAAAAGCTCTAATTTATTGACATTAATTCTTCTGATAGTCATTTTGCCTTGGGGTGGCACTTTTGTTGAATGTGAGTGTTTAGCTTGGAAAGGATAAATATATGATCAGTCTAGCACTCTGCAGCACACCTTGCCTTTGTCACTCTCACATCTCTTCTATCTCTTCTCCTTACAATCACAGTCTATTAGATGCCAGTGTTTGCTGCAAGAGTGCATCCATGAAGTTTTTTCGTGTTTAGGTAAGCAGAAGACAGTTTTGGTGATGAGAAGGTCATGGGATGCACAAGTTTTCAGCATCGCTGTTGCTGTTTCCAACTCCATTCCTCCCTAGGACTCCTCCCAAGTCTGGTAGTCTGAGCCTACTCTACCATTTAAGTCACCCAGAATTATAAGCTTGTCCTCTTTTGGCACATTGATGATAAGGGTCTCTAGGTCTTCATAAAATTTTTCTTTGACTTCATCAGGATTTGTCATGGTGGGAGCATTGACCCTGATGATGGTGGCATGATATTTTCCTGTGAGTGGCAATTGCATTGCCATGAGTCTGTCATTCACTTCTTTTGGCAGTCATACCAGGTTGATGATTACCTTAGTTTTGATTGCAAAACCCACACCAGCTTTATGGCACTCCCCTTCATTGCACCCACTTCAGGAAAAAGTTTATCCAGCTCTGAATAAGAAATTAAGAATTCCTTATAAGATCATTCCAATAAAATCGGCCTAAAATATAGAGAGTTGAAAAGTTCAGTGCTTGGAGATGTCCGTTCCATGAACTTCTGAAGGTTCTTGGCATAATATCTAGGAACTAGCCATTCCTGGAATACGTTTGTTTAGGGAGAGGTGACTCCCCTCCCTAAAACATACTACATTGATAAGGAGGCCATCAAGCTTCAGACCAATGGAATACATCAACAAGGACATGATCCTTAAAATTAACTTTAGCTACAGCTGTTGAAACCCTTTCTTTGCCAAGAAGCTTATATAACTACAATTGGCATGAAGCCTTCTTTGTTTGGATACTCTATAAAAAAAACCCCGATTTCTAGCAGCCTCTGAGCTTCACCGTGGGAAGGACGCTTCGCCCGGAAAAATCTTTTCCCAATTCAAGTTGATTGAGGCTGCAACGGGGCTCCCAGCCACTTGAGTTTTGAGGTTCCCTTGAATTGGTGATGTATTCTCTTCCTATCTATCTTCTTATTATACTAAGAGTGATATTAATAGCTATTGTGTTGTCTTGTTTTTTTTGTGTAAGTCTAAAACCTCTATCCCGTGTATCATCTAGAGAATAAAATTTTACTTTCACTTTTAACCAAACTTGTTCGAGAGCGTTATTTATAGGAGCGAATCCGAACTTTTATAAAAAATCATAAAACATAAATTGGCGTCACGAACAGGATTCGCTGTATAAATGCCTCTCTTTAAGAAAAGTGTTGAGCGCCCAGCCCCCATGGAAGTACCGGGCTGGGAGGATCCCCGGTTCTCTTCGCTCGCTAAAGTTTGGGCTCAGAGCACCCGACCAAGCGAAGATTGGGGAAGTAGAATAAGCAATGGAAAACCTCCACAGGTAACTGCTTGTCTGATTAACATTCCTATTGAGAAAGGGAAAGAGATGACGGGCGTTTGCCGGAGCGGATTGGCTTTGTTGACTGGGTACAGAAAGTTGTGTCCAGAGTTAGAGAAAAAGGAAGAAGAGAAAGTGCAGATGGAAAGGGAAGTAGCTGAATTACATGGTCGAATGTCTATGTTACAATGCCAAAATTTTAGGCTAGGAGACCAAGCTTGTAATTATCAAAATGTGGCAGAGAAAGCTGCTGTTAGAGTGGCTCAGTATAAATACAGAAACAGAAGAGGGAAAGTGAATAAAAAGAAAGTACATGCAGTTATAGCTTCTGCAAATATGGATTGGGACCCTGATAAATGGGATGGAGATATTTGAGATGAAGATGATGAGAGATGGGAGGATGTGATAGAAGAGGATATTCCTGATGTGAGAGAAGAGGAGGTGAGACCAATTATAAGAAGAAAGGGTGAGAAAGAAGGAAATAATCAACCTCGTGTTACTGAAATTACTGAAGATTTTTCTCAAAGAGAGATTACTGACTTACTTAGTAGATTTTCTCAAAAACCGGGGGAGCCAGCAATCACATGGTTAGTAAGACTAAGTGACAGAGGAGCTGGTGGGGTATGGCTTGACCCTAAGGACTGTCTCAAATTTATCAGCCTAACCTCTAACCCTTTTGTGCAACAAGCCATCAGAGAGCATAGTCAAATTGCAGTAGGGGCAGGTAACAGTAATACATCTATCTTGGAATTAGTAGCCCAGGGATTAAGGACACAGTACCCTGATTCCTCTATGTGACCCAATGCTTCCCATCCCTGGTATACATTGCGGGATGGGATTCAGAGGCTTAAGGAAGAGGTTATGAAAACTGCTGTTATTATGGGAGAAGCTGATTCCTATACTGATATTCCGGTGATTGCCGTACATAGAGGCCCCATTGTTAAGGCTGCCCCGCCTGCATACAAACATTTGATCTTAACCTTGCTAGTGGCCGCTACTGGAGAATCTTTAGGACAAGTTGTTGACAAACTTTCTCAGCTAGGAGATCTAGGGGAATTCAAAGATGTGGGAGACACTGCCCCTACAGAGTGGAATAGATCCCGTCCAGGACCTAATTCCAACAATAGAATGTCCAGAAAAGAAATGTTTTCGGCTCCTCTAAAGGCAGGGGTGAAACGAGAAGAGATAGATGGAATTTCCATCTCAGAATTGGCTCAGTTATACAAAAAGAAGGTAGGAAAACCCGGACAGATTTCAGTTTTAGAGATCACACCTAGTGCCCCTCCTTCCATATATCCTTCCCTGGATCATCTAAAAGGAGAATAGGATAAAGGCCAAACACTACATGTCCATGCTTTACATACAGATTCCAGGCCTCATGTCCCATTAACTATTTTTTTGAAAAATGGGTCATCAACTAAAGCAAATGCCCTCGTGGACACAGGGGTGGAGGCCACCTTGATATACGGTAACCCTTCCAAATTTAAGAAAGGAATTCCTATTACCATTTCTGGCCTGGGAGGAAACGAGCTGAAAGCTAAACAGGTAACTTTGGAAATGGAAATAGGAACTTTCCCTAAGAAAGAATACAGGGTAGTGATTGTTCCTATACCTGAGTATATAATTGGAATATATATCTTAAAAGGGATGACCTTGCACTTACCTGATGGGCAGTATCAGTTTGCTATTCGGACCTTAAAGGTTGCAGTTGTAGTAGGAAAATTATTGATGCCCCCCATTACAGTCCCTACTCCCTCTCAAGCAGTTAACCTGAAACAATATAGGATCCCTGGGGGAACCGAAGAAATCAGTAGGACTATCCAGGAATATATACAGGCTGGAGTTCTAATTCCCACCACAACAGCCTGGAATTATCCAGTGTGGCCAGTTAGGAAATCTGACGGATCATGGAGAATGACAGTGGATTATAGACAATTGAATAAATACACCCCACCTTTACATGCTGCTGTACTAGATACTATATCCTTAATTGAAGCTGTATAGACTTACCCTGGTTCTTGGTATGCTGTTATAGACCTAGCTAATGCTTTCTTTACCATTCCAATAGATCCTAAACAGTGGGACCAATTTGCATTTACCTGGCAAGGAAGGCAATATACTTTTACTAGACTTTCTCAAGGATATTTACACAGTCCCACCATTTGCCATAGAATTGTAGCTGAGCATTTAGATGAACTAAAATGGTCTGATGTACAAATTGCTCATTATATAGATGATATTATGATCCAAGCTAATACTAGAAATATAGTAGAGGAGAGGTTGATTCAATTAGTAGAACATATGAAAAAGAAGGGGTGGGAAATTAATCCTGATAAAGTACAAGGACCTGCAGGGAACGTAAAATTTTTGGGAATAATGTGGAATAAAGGACACAGGGAAATACTGCTTATGGCTAGGCAGAAAATATTGGATTTTACTTCTCCTAGAGATAAGAAGGAAGCCCAAAAGTTTATTGGCTTGTTTGTATTTTGGAGAAATCGTATACCCCATTTAGGCCAAATATTACAGCCACTATACAAAGTCACCAGGAAAAAATATGAATTCGAGTGGAGAGATAAAGAAACTCAAGCCTTTGAGGAAGCTAAAGTAGCCATCCAGACTGCTTTAGATTTATGGCCTGTGAAGGAAGTCCCCATTGAATTGCAGGTTTCTGTATTAAATGGATATGCTGATTGGAGTTTGTGGCACAAACAGCAGGGAAGGAATGTTACTTTAGGATTTTGGTCTAGGAAACTGCCACCTGCAGGGCAAAATTATACTCCTTTTGAACAACAATTATTAGCTGCTTATTGGGCTCTGGTTGAGACTGAACATTTAACTTTAAACCATGAGGTTATTTTGAGACCAGCCATACCAATAATGAGCTGGATACTTGGTACCCCTGCGTCCCACAAAATGGGACATGCTCAAGAATCTTCAATAATAAAATGGAAGTGGTATTTACAAAATAGAGTTAAAACCGGTAAGCTAGGAATCTCTGTTCTACATGAGAAAGTATTAGAATTACCCAGTAATGTGGAAGAAAT
>JAQQSK010016221.1:0-10510 GCA_028658325.1 Potorous gilbertii | reverse complement strand
TATGTCTTTACCTGATGGTAAGCATTGGTCTCCTTCGTCAGAGAGGAAGGGCAGAATCATCTGATCCCCAAGGAAGTAACCTTCTATGATCTTATTTTTTTTCCTTTTCTGGGCATTTTCCCAGCCAGTTACTTGACTTCTGAGATTCCTGTCCACCCCTGCCTAGATCCGCCCAGCTAGTGCTTGGGGTCTGAGATTCAAATTCTGCTCCCCAGCCTCAGGGCTTTTGGTGTCAGGCCTGGCTGCTATTCAATGGGAGCTTAAGTTCTGGTGCTCAGGTGGGGGCAGGGCCACCTCCCAAGCTCAGTTCCCTCAGGAGGTTTCTGCAGAGACCTTCTGTAATGGAGCTCCTGCCAAGCTCCTGCCTGCTCTGGGAGCCTCTGACCACCTGCTGCCTCTTCTGTTGCCTCCCGAGGGGGCCCTGAGTCATGGACACAACCTGCTCCCCTCTTGGCCTGTCCAGACGTCTTTCTCACTGACCTGTGCATCTGTGGGTGGAGGGACCTTCATGGCCGCTGGAGATTCTGTCCCTGAAGCCTGCTCAGATCTGCTCGCTCCTCTCGGGCTGTGCGGCCAGGGCAGGGCTGGGCTCCGCTCCCGTCTGGTGCATGACAGACCTTTGGGATTGGTTTTTCAAGGCTCTCTGGAACGGAAATCTCCTTCACCCCATTGCTGCATGGCTTCTACTGTTCCAGAATTTGTTAGGAGTTCTTTTTATAGGTACTTATGGGCTGTGGGTTCAGAGCTAGCAAATGGGAGTCTTTCTACTCTGCCATCTTGGCTCCGCCCCCCTACATGTTGCTATTGCTACATAATTGCTATCCCCGGATTTTCTGAATTTTCCTGAAGCATAAAAATGAACTTTGCTCCATCTTTCATTGTAACTTTCTGTATTTTTGTTTCAACTGTTTCTTGTAAATACCATATTATTAGATTGTGATTAATTCATTCTGCTACATTCTCTGTTGTGTGTGAATAAATCTCATTCACATTCATCATTTATGATAATTATATATGTTTCTTCATAGTATCCTCATATCTTTTTCCTATTTTTTCCCTTTACTCTCTATTTGAAGAAAAAAAAAAGGAAGAGAAGAAAAAGAAATCTGATCAATTTAGTAAACTAAAATTGAAGTGATTTGTCCTTACTTTACTTCCCTTCCAAACCTAGATTCTGATCTCTGGTTCTTATATTTTCTTTTTTTTTTTAAATCTTAACTTTATTAATCACCTTCTGAAGTTGATATTTATTTTGTCACTATTACTTACCTGACTCTGCTCTTTCTCTCAACCCCTTCTCCATTTTACTTTTATCTCTTTATCGAGTTTAATGTATTTCTACATAAAGCCCCCTCCCCCACCTCTCTCTCTCTCTCTCTCTCTCTCTCAACTATTATTTTTCAGGTTCATATGTGAAGAAAGTTCATGAAATGCTCAATCCCTCCACCCTTTCCTCCGTATTTATAGCTATATTTATCTCACTTTTGGATGTACCTTACTATCTTAATGGGCAGATCTTTTAGGTATTTTATAGATACATAAAAAGGATTTTCTCTATCTTATGCAATAAGATTACTTAATAGTACATAGCAATGCTAATTATTTTTATAGATATATTTTGAATCCCAATACTTCACTGAATTAGTTCATTAATTCACTAGTTTATTTTGATTAGTTTTTCATCAGTTTTTAAGAGTTTTCTAAGTAAATCATCATACCATGTGAATTAGGAATATTTTGGTTTCTTTTGCCAATGCTTATTCTCTTAACTACTCTTTCTTTTCTAGTACAGTGTCAAATAATTGTATCATTAGAATAGAATAGGAGTATCTTTATTTCACCTTGAGCTCTTTGGAAAAGATTCCAGTGTCTCTGCATTATAAATCATATCAGCTTGGTTTTAGATAAATATTTTTCATAATATTAACCAAAGTCTCCTTAATTTTTTTGCTTTTAGCAATTTGGACAGAAATGAGTGCTATATTTTATCAAAGTGTTTTTCATTTATTAATATAACGATTTTGTTTTATCAAAGTGTTTTTCATTTATTAATATAACTATATTGTTAATATTAATCACATTAATAATATTTTCTTTATTTTCCTAATATTGAGTGATCCTGGCATCTCTGATATAATTTCAACTTTGTCATAATAAATATTTTTGAATACAGTGATGTAATCACTTTGGAAACATTTTATTTATGATTATTATATCAACAGTCATTCATAAATTTGAACTATGGTTCTCTTGGATTACTTGGCTTAGTTATTAGGATTATATTTATATCATAAAAGGAATGTTGTAGAATATCTTCTTTCCCTATTTGGAGGAAAAAAAAATGTGTCATGGAGATTAGTTTGACTACAAGTGACTGATAAATCACTTATACATAAATTCATAATACATAAGGTAGATTATAAACACATAAGGTAGATTTTTTTTACATTAACTTAAGACTTCTCAGTTTTTATTTCTGAAGTCAGATTATTCAAGATCTCTATTATTTTGTTAATTGTGCATTTAATATTTTAGTAGTATTTACCAATTTCTCTTAAATTCTTTACCACATAGTAGTTTTGTTTTCTGATAATTTTCTTTATTTCTTATTATTCATTGTTGCTGCTTTTTATTTTGGAAATTCAATTTTCCTCTCTCTCTTTTTTAAATAGTAAGTTAATTAAAGCTTTAATTATTTTGTAAATGTTTAAGAAGAATAGTTCTTTATTTTGATTATCAATTCAACATTAACTCAATAAATAAGTATTTCTTAAGCCTACTATGTGCCAGGTTCTGTGCTAATATGTAGGGGCACACACAACAAAAATTAAATCATTCCTGTCTTTAAGGGGTTTACTTCAATAGGAAGAAACAACAACTAAATATATTCTTTTTCAATTTTGTGTAGTTTTCCTTTGATTTTTAAATATTCTTCTTATGTATTTACTTGGGGATTCATTTGTTTAATGAATTTTTACATTTTTTTAAAATGGCATGCTCTATTTGTTGCTGTTCTCTGTTTCTCCTTTGATAATATATATATTTTTGTGAGAGATAAATATTGTTTTAAGACTCAGGTCTCCTTTAACAGCATCCCATAAATTTTGATTTGTTGTCCCAATATTACCATTCACCTTATTCATTGTTTATATTTTTAGATTTTTTGATACACTTATTTTTTCGAATTCTAATACCTAGTATGCATTTTAATTTGTAATTTTTATTCATATTTCCTTTGTTGATAATTCCATTAATTGAATTTTACACATAGATTTTACACATAGATTAAAATTAAATCTATAAAGGAAATGTTAACAAGTCTGCCTTACTTTGTTTATTCTAGCATATTATTTGCTTTAGTAAAGGCATTGTGTAATACTGAAAAAAAATTATATTTTTAAATAAAAACATTAAATAAATAGTTGCATGGGTCTAGAGAATTTATTTTTTCCAGTTTTCTCTTCAGATCTATAATTTAACAAGTTCTAAAAGAGAAAAATTAAAGTCATCTAAAATTGTTGTATTCCTGTCTATATCTTTTATTTGGGGTGTTTCAGTCAGCTTTTTTATTACTTCCCCCATAATTTTTTAAATTATAAGGTGAAATTGTTTTGTTTTGTTTCTTTGGTTTATGAATTTTTCAATCTATCTCTGTTGGTTTTATTATAACTTTTCACCTGAGCATTCTTTTCCTTTAAAGTCTCCTTTTTATTGTAATTTTACTTTACATAGTACTTACCTTGATTTTTGTTTATTATTTTATTGCCATCTTACTTCTTTTGATGCATATCTTAGTATCTGAAAGGGAGCTGGCTTTGAGCTCTCACTCAACCATTTACCTAGAACTATGCCTTTTCCGAGCTACATAACTGGCACAGGTCTTGCCTTTTAAAAAGACAAATAGGCATATATGCACATTTCTAGTTGGTTATATTTTCTTTCTTTCTCAATGGGTAAGAAAGGGGAAGGTGGGAGGGAGAAAATTCAGAAATGAAAATGAAATAAAATTACATTTAAAAAAGACACACACATATATGTAAATGATAGAAGTATAGATAACTGGGGATGAATACAAAAGAGAAACATACTCTCATAAAAATATTTAAGAGAATTAAATCCCAGAATACTCTCATGTTGGTGAATACTAAAAATAAACAAAAAAAAGGTTATTTTTAGTTTGGTTTGGGACAAGAGATAGAACAGAAAAGGAATAGGGAGAGTAGATGAGATTATGATAATGGATAATGGTGAAAAGGCTAAACTACTCAACTCCAATTATATTTCTGTTTTCTCTTTCAAGTAGAATTTTCTTTAGGCTGGATGGGTAAGGGAGGAAAAGGCCATCAGAAGTGGAAACCTAAGATTAAGAAAAGTCAAGCAGTATCTTGCTAACTTTAAGAGTTCAAATCAATAGACCCAGTTGAACTTTGTTCAAGACTCTAGAGCAGTGGTGTCAAACTCAAATAGAAATGGATCCCTACAGGGCTGCATATTGATTTAGAAATTGCAAATTAACACTATCTATGTTGTATTGTATTTTTATTTATTTTGTTAAATATCTCACAAATTCCATTTTAATCTGGGTCCTTATGCTAGGGAGTTTTGCTGGTATTGGCTCAATGATTTCTTTCTCTGATTGTATGTTTTGATCTTTCTCCAGTTACATGCTTTGAACTTCCTCATCATAAGAAAATACATTTTCACCAAGAAAGTAACCATCTATAGTCTTATTTTTTCCCTTTTTGGTCATTTTCCCAGACAATTACTTGACTTTTGAGCTCTTTGTTAAGTGGAGGGTATACTGCCCCAAGTTTCAGGGGTTTTATGAAACTGTTATCAGAGATATCTCTAGGGATATGTAAATTCTCAGTTACTCCAAAGTGGTATGATCAAAGGAGTAGTGCTTACTCTTCTCCTGACCTGTACTCTGGTCTGTGAGCAACCACTCACACTCTTTTCTGCCCTGGAACTGCTAGTAGAATTCCCTCTCCAAAGCTGCCACCAACCCCACCAAGTCAGTGCTCTTCCACACCCAAGACTGCAACCCAGATCAGCTGCTCAATTCCTGCACTGTAGGCTGAGTCCCAGAAGCACCCACTGTTGTAGCAGTGGCTTCCGCTGCCCTGGAGCTGGGGCTGGGGTCAGACCATGTTCCTCTCTCACCCAGGTAAAAATAGCTTTCCCAATGACCTTTGAAGCTGTCTTTGGTGTTTGTGGATTGAGAAATCTGAAAAGTGCCAAAACTGCTAGTGTTTCAGCACCCTGAGGCCTACTCTAGTCCTGTCTGTGCCAGCATGACTGGGCTGCACTCTGTTCTGAATCTGGTGCAATGGATCCTTCTTATCAGTCATCCAGATTGTCTTGGGCTAGAAATCTGTTTCCTTCTGTCATTTTGTGGCTCCTACTGCCTAGAATTTTTTTAGAGTCATTTTTGCAAGTATTTTGAAGGGTTTGGAGGGAGAGCTCAGGCAAGTCCCTGCTTCTATTCTGATACTTTGACTTCACCCACCCCACCCCCAAGACATCACATTTTTAGTTTACATTATTCTTCCTTGGTGATGGTGTTATATGAAGTCATTCTATGAAGGGAAGAGACAAAAATCTATATTGGACAGCTCACCTTTTAGACAAATTATTTATTTATTTAATTTCTCTTTATGGAGGCCATTAGTACCTCAAATGCTGTTTCTAAAAATCCCTAGAGAGTAGATACTTTGACATATAAGGGTCTATATCACATTAGTACACATATGTGTTATTTTAGTGGCTTATCAGACCTAATTAAAGATAGAAGCTATCCATGAAATTAAAGGATGTGAATTTTAGATTGAGAACAGAGATGTCTACAGCCTACGAATTTTCTGATCATTGAGAGCCTGCAGTGCACCACTTAGGACAAACTTTTCAGTGATATTCTTTACAGCATAGAAGATGATATCTCTAGCAACTGAAGCTCAGCGTATAGGAGATTGTTAGTACCCTCAAGCTTTCTGTGCCATCTTGATATCTATGCGTGGTGCATGTAGCCACTCAATAAATATTAATCAAATTGAAATGGATAGTTTATATGTACTATGTTCTAGTTGGAGGCAAGGTTTTCATTATTCAAATTCATTTCTTCTATCTGCCAGCAATGCTTTGATGTGCTTTGGATTGAGATTCAAGGAGCTAAGTCTTACCCGGGTTTCTATCCTGATAATCTTTGGAGCAGCTGGTGCCTACAATCGGAAACACCAGGTTCTCCCACAGATAATATTTTGTTTCAGTAGATACAATCAACAGCAAACAACTCAGCAAAGATGAGAATACATCATATTCTGAGCCCTAGACAGACTGAGATTCTTAACCTATAATATTTCCTCTTAATGGCAGTATTTTTAAAAATTCACTACATAAAAGAAAGATAATAAAAAACTCTACATTTTTCCTCCTAGTCTCTGCTGTCACTCTTTCTTCCTTCTGTTTTGATTGAGGCTATCATTGCATCACTTACTGAAGATACGCAAAAATGTTTGGGGATAGCATTTATAGCAAAGTTGTGTTGTCCTATAAACTTGCAAATCTTCATAAAACTTGGATAGGCTTTTGGAGTTAGAAGGGACCTAAGGAATTACCCAGTCCAAACTGTTCGTTTTACAGATTAGGAAACTGACATTCAGAAAAGAAATTTTTCCAAGATAATTCAGTGGGAAAGAGAGGACTGGAACTCCCTATCTAGTGCATTTTCCTGCTAACCAAGTTTTTTAATATGTGCAACATATAAAGTAGATATAAAAGTGTCTGGGTTAATACAAACACCCAATTCTTTCATCAGGCTCTGTTTTATGACACAACTGAGTCTTTTTGTCTTCTTGAGAGGAAACAGAAAAGATATATGACCTCTATAATTGTAGGTAATTCAAATGTTGAAAGCAAATTATCTTCCTGATTCCTAAAAGAACTCAAGTAAGAAAATAAGGAAGAATAATCAGAAGACAGCACTGTAACTAAGATGAGATGACTGGAACTTTGCCCCAGAGCAATGACATTCATGGGGTCATGCTTCCTTCTCCCATAATACTGACAGCCTGGGGAATGTGCTTCTTCCAGCGATCATTTACACATGCCTCACAGTCTTCTGCAGGTCCTGTACCACCCAGCAACTTCTCTCCCCACCCCCACCTCCACCAGATATGCCCCTATCATCCCCTGTCTTGGACTACTCTTCCAAGAGGATTATAACCATCTCCAGGACTGACTTTCCCCAATATTATACTGGGGCATTCATGAGTCTCTGTCTTCTCCCCCCATTAGCCCCCATATCTCAAAATTTTCACTTATAGCTCAGAGGATGAACATTCCATATTAGGAGAATGGGTTTCAATAAATATCTGTGCATTTGCTTGTGAAGTGAAAGTCCTGAATGTTTCACGTTGAAGCCTCCAACTTACCAGCTCCACTTTACAAACTAGACTTTTTAGGAGTTGTGCCACATTTCTGGTAGGAGAGGCCAGTTTAGATTCAGCTCCAACAATGACAGGGTGAACTCTTGACTTGGCAAGACTGAAGAGGTTCGTTCCCAATAATCTTTCCAACTTCTAACTGTTAGGATGCCCTCTCACACTGATCCCCTTGAAGTTTTAACTTCATAGAACACCCCAATGTGGTGATTCCACTAGCTACAGTCAGAATAAGTCTCTGACCCAGTGGTCATGTCCAAGACAATAACTCCTCTCAGAAGTCCAAACCCATAGACAGGGACCAAACAAAGTATGTCTGTGTTGAAGTTGTTTCATAGAATACTGACATGCAATTCACCAACCAGGGGAAGTGGGAGTAGGGGTGGGAGAGTACATATAGAGAATAAAGAACAAAACTTGAGTCTCAGACACAGAGTTCAAGTATGTCTAAAAAAAGAAATTTGGGCCAAGGGTGCAAAGATCTGTCTAACAAGATAGGCTCTGATATGGGGGCAGAGTAGGAAAAGAAAGTACTATTATGTAGAAGCCTAAATGTGATAGATATGGCTGTGGTAGTAGATATTCCAACTTCAGTCTAACTGAGCTTCTGTAGCACCTCTTTTTGTTTTTTCCTTGGATGCCTCTTAGGGTTTGGATGGCCTGGAGATCAACCAGGCATCAACCTCAGAAAAAGGTTCATAGGTTAAGACTAGAGCTTTAGCAGTGATGATGTCATAGGATGAAAATTCTTTGGAGATTAATGCACCAAAGGTCAAGGAAAAGGAAAATCCTCTTGGTGGGGGCCAGGGGAATGGGCATGTCTGGGAGATGTTTGATAAAAATGGCCTGAAGCTAAGGAAGGAGAAGTTCACATTCAATATTTAGAGAGGGTTCTCAACAATAAACTATTGATGAAGAGTTTCAAAGATGGGACAGAGAAAACATGAATGAGAGCCATGTAGGGAATGTGCTGAAAGCAGACAGACCAGACAGAGTGAGACAAATAGTCTTCTGCCCTTTCTTTCCCTACAATTCCATAAAAAATGTATGCTTTGGGGTCTCTTAATGTACAAATCAACTGAAGAAAATGGAAAGAGATATTTTCTGGCATGTTAAGTTGCACATGTAATATAACTGGAAGAATGTTTTGATTTGATAATGATTCTGTTATTAAACATGCACTCATCCCTGATGAAATGATAGATCTGAATAGCAGAAACTTTCCAAGATGCAAATGAAGTAGTGTTGGCAACTAGATTTCAATATATCAAAAATCTGAGTTCTCCCTGAGGTCAGCACTCCTTCCACTGATATAGAACATAGGCAGACTCTCCAGGCCATAGTACAGATTATTTCAAGAATTGCTATGCCCCTGAAATTAATCACATGAGAGCCAAGCCTTTGGCAATGATCTTCTCCACACTTGGTTGGGACTGGAGCTAGTCTCCCAATTAGGCTAGGTTCCTACTTGAAACTTTTCCAAGCTTAGTAAAACTGACAAAGCTTGTGCTTCTCTGGCATAGATTTCATAAACCCAGGGTCATCTCTGAACCATAATTAGGAATCTCCCTAGTGAAGGTTCAGAGATTTAGGATCATGGCTGTAGCTTAAAGAGAATCTTTCAGATCATTTAACAGCAACAATGACAATAAATCCGAGTCACTCATTTCACAAAGGATTGAGATGAGACAAAGCATAGAATGATGGGTTGAGAGCCAGAAGCTGCCCCCCATCCAAAAACACCTATTTCAACTTTTTCATTTTACAGAGGAAGAAACCAAATCATAGAAAGGATAAGTTACTTGCCCAAGGTCACACAGTTGGTAGGTACCATTGGAGGGATTTGAGCCCAAGTCCTCCAACTCCAGAGTCAGTGTTCTTTCCACTATATCATGCTGTTGACACTCCTTAATTTGCCTAAAATCAGAGTTTTTCTACTTATAGATAGGTCTTGATTAGTGCAGATTACAAATCCCTACAAAATGTTCATATTATTCAAATTCACATCATATATTTCCATTGGACTGGAACCAAATACTATATTTTTAGTATAATTATAGTAAAGAGTAGTACAAATCTCAGTGATGCTACCACCTCATAGGAACTCTTTACTCTCACTCATCAGGCCTAGCTATAATCATTCTCTCCACTAAATGCCCACGCTGAACCCTGAATTAAACTCTAAATAACATAGCACACAATATATAAACTTAAAACAAATGAAAGTGCTTATTTACTACTTACTATTTAACTATCTTTCCCTTACTTCTTTTTATGAACATATTTGAGACATTGGAGCATAAATTCTTCTTTTTAGCTATGTATATAATTTTTTTACATTCATTTAAAAATTTTTCACTTCCAAGTTCTCTCTCTCTGACTATACTCAACCACACCTATTGAAAAAGCAAATAGTATGATACTTATTATACCTGTGAAGTCATACAAAACATATTTCCATATTAGTCATGTTGCAGAAAAAAGGAAAGAGAGATAAAGAAAGCGAAAAAAAGCTTCGTTCTCCATCCAGCATTCATTAGTTGTCTCTCTGAAGGTAGACAGCATTTTTCATCATGAGTCCTTTGAACTTGTTATGAATCATTGAATTGGTTTGAATAGCTAGGTTACAGCTGATCATCATTAAAATATTGTGGTCACTGTATAGTATGTTTTACTGGTTCTACTAATTTCATTTTGTATCAGTTTATATAATTCTTCCCAGGTTTTTCTGAAATCATACCCCTTGTTATTCCTTATTGCACAATACATACAAGTCTTCCTATCATCATTTAGAGATACTTCTATCTCTGAGTCAGATACAAGTGGGTAACATTCAACTCTATTCTCTGCCACCCTATTTTTCCTAGTTGCCTTAATATCTTGCTACATTCTCTTCAGCCTTTTATGTTTCAATCAAAACATTATTTTAGATCATATAAGTCTTTCCAGGCCTCCCTGAAGTCTTCTTGTTCATCATTTCTTATGGCGCAATAGTACTCCATTACATTCATATACCATAATTTATTAAGCCATTCCCCAATTGATGGGCATCTCCTTGATTTCCAGTTCTT
>JAQQSK010016220.1:0-10511 GCA_028658325.1 Potorous gilbertii | reverse complement strand
AAAAAAACACATTCCAGAGGGGTGCTAAGTAATTGTTTTTTGAAAAGGGGGCAGTAGGTCAAATAAGTCTGGGAATCTCTGCCGTAGAAGGTGATATTTTAGATAGAACTTATAGGAACCCAAGTAGGTCAGTAGACAAAGTTGAGGAGGCATAGTGCTCCAGGCATGGGGTCCAGCAAGGGAAAATGATTGTAGCCAAGAAATGGAGAGGCTTGTTGATGGAACAACAAGGAGACCAAGACATGAGGTGAAGAGGGCCTGCACTAGAGTGGTGGCCCTGTCAGAGGTGAAAAGGGAGATTATTAGAGAGAGATTAGAGATTTGTTAACAGCTTGAATTTTAGTGGGGGAGAAATAGTGAACATTCCAGGATCATTGCCAGGTTGTGAGCCAATAATCTCCAAAGAATTAGAGTTGTGAGTCATCCAAAAGGCAATGGATAAATGCATGGTGGCTGTAAATGGAATGTAGTCTATGAATGAAAAAGTATATATAAGGAATCACCCAAAAGTTATTTTTGAAGAAGTATGTTAACAAAAAAAGAAGGTGACACATATAATTGGAGCAAGGGAGAACAGATGGACATGTTCCCCCAGTGATGTCAGGAAAACCACCAACATTATGAGTAGAAATACAAGATCGCAGTTTTATAACTAAGAGGGATCATCTAGTCTAACTTCCTCATTTTATAGATTAAGTAAGTAAGATCCAGAGAGTAAATGAGTTGTCCAAGGTCACACACAAGTAAGAGGCAGAAGTAGGATTCAGACCCAAGTTCTCTGATTTCAAATACAGTTCTATTTCCTCTGAGCCATGTTGCCTCAAAATTGCATGTGATAGAAAGTAGTAGATGAGTAAGGATCTGCACTACAAAGAGTACTCCTATCAGAGAGCCCCCATTTAAAGCCTCATGACATTTGATCTGTTTAGCCAATTGTTCTAAACTGTCAAAGTAGGTTTTGAATTCTAAGTGTGTTTTCCAAGGTGTTAGCCATCTCTCCCTTCTCTACATCATCTGGAAATTTGATGAACCACTAAGTCATTGATAAAAATATTGAACAGGATCAGATTCATATGCCTGTGACACTACTCAAGGCCACATTCCAGGTTGACGCCAATCCATCAATTATTCTTTGTGATCAGTTCCTCAATCAGGGATGAATTCACTTAGCTGTACTATCAACAATCCCACAGCTTTGTAACTTTCCTACAAGAATACCATGAAATACCTTATCAAATACCTTGCTGAAATGCAGGTGCCCTATGAATAACGGGCACACAATCTACTACTCTAGCAATCTTGCTCCAAAAGGAAATTAAGTTAGTCTTGCATGACCTACTTTTTAATGAACTTTTGATGACTCTCAGTGGTCCCTAAATTCTTTTCTTAGTCCTCATAAACCATCCTTAAATAATATTCCAGAATTTTGCTGGGAATGGAAATTGAGTTTGCCAACATTTAGTTATAGGCAATTATTTAAAAACTGACCTTGCTACTCATCATTAAATCAATCTAAATTTTTTAATTCTTACATAGCTTACATGTTTTCCTCCTTCTCTGTTCATTTGGTTAAGTTGACAAAAATCTAAAGACAATTTGAATAATACAGTTTCAATTTTTAAATAAAATATCAAGAGAAACATTCAGTTGATAACCTGAGAATGCTTAACCAAACTGTAATGTTCCATAAACAAAGACCTGACGCCAGAAACATATCTATTCCTTTCACCATGTTTTCTTAAGGGCTTTGCTCTTATGTATATTGCTACTCAGTAACATTATTACCAGCTGATAGGTGGGACAGATGGCAGCTGAGCTTGGAGGTCTGTTTTTGCTATGGTTCTCATTCTTTTTTCATGCCTTTTTAAAATAGTTTTAGCTGATTTTCCTTCCTTTTATTCCTTGGATAATTGTTTACTTTCCTTAGTTGCTCTTTTTTACTTAATTAGTCTGAATATAGTTATGTTTATTGGGTGCTTGTTTTGCTGTCTTTGAACTTGTACTAACCAGCCTCTACTCTGCCACTTTTCTCAGAATAGTCAAGGAGTGACTTTCTTGCTTTGACGGATCTAAATACTTCAGCCTTGCTGACCTGATGATATGAACTCCTTCTCCCTTCTTCTCCTTGAGGCCCTGTAAACTCTGACCAGAATGGAGAGATTTCAAAGTCTACCCATTACAATGATTAGCCTATAATTTCTCTTCTAAGTTACTTTACAATTTCCACTGGATCACTTTAACTCCGCTGCCTTTCCTTGGCCTACAGAGCTAGAGAGTTCTTCCTCTAGTGGGAGAAAACCATTCATATTTCTTTGTTCTCCTTTATCCAGTGATTTTATCTGCATTGCACTCTTCAGTTTGTCTGGTAGTTTTCCAACAAAGAAAACAATGGAGTTCTAGTTCCTCTCTTATAATTGTGAAATCATAGGAGGTTTTTTGAGACCACAGCAGTTCAGTCTTTGCCCCTGTCCCTGTGAACTTTGATAGAAATTTCCAAATGCCAGCTAGCATTCAAACTCTCCCCCACAGGCTTTCATCTCTTTTGCACTTCAAGGATCAATTTTTGGTTGTAGGATTATTTTATTTCACCTGCCTGAAAGTTTCATTTAATATACTCTGCTTTTTAAACTTTATATATATTCAAGAGTTCATAGGCAATGAATCTAGAGTGCGTGTGCATACATAGAGTTTCCATGTAGCTGTCCTCCATAACCTTTATATGTGAACATCAGAATTATATCTCAGTGTAAGGACCAACGGGGCTTTTAGGAGAATGGTATTTCATTAACTCACCTTCTGGCATTTTAACTGTTATCAGCTGGACAGTTTAGTTTTATTACAACAGACATTATTGTGATAACTTTTCCTACTTTATCTTTGCAATTTATTGGAGCAGTTAATTTCTCAAAAAGTAGGAACATTTTTTCTCATTAGAAATTCCTTCATGGCCTCTTTAATACACGTTCCTTGCTATTTAGAAGAACTGCTGATAAGTGATTTTGACTGGTACCCTCAATAATGTAAGATATTTAACAGAAACTTGGCAAACCACTTAGGGGATGAAGCCATTTCTTGAAACCAACCCCAGATGAGTAACTTTTGTATCCTTGCTATCACCCAAATTCAAAAAGTCCTAGTATAAGTACTAGTGTACTTGTGAACTTTCTGAGGTCAGAGCTTCCTTTTTTTAAAATTTTCTTTCTTTTCTCTTCCTTTCTTTTTCTTTCTTTTCCTTCCTTGCTTTCTTTTTCTCAATTATTTGTTCTTTTGGTTTATGATTGAATAACTCCAGGGTCTATAGCTCTAAAATAATGTGAGGACTGGGTCTACACAAAATGAGATATTGAACCATCCAATACATGCACAACATATATCGCCAAAAGAGATTATTCATGCTCCCATATTAATTTTTGATTACATGAACTGGGTAAATACCAGATCTTCCCTTCAATTTCTCAATATTAAAGCATTCTGTATCCTTCCTAAAATGTGATTCATCAGAACTAGACATCATAGTACAGGTGATTTTTTTGCTTAAAGTTAGGGTTAATTGGCTTTCCTTAAGGCAGTTAAGATTGCATTAGCTTCTGTAGCTACTTTATCACATTGCTAATTCACCTTGAGCTTGCCAACCACTATCCCCCTCAGATCTTTTTCAAACAAACTGCTATCTAGATATTCCCTCTATATCTTGTACTCCCCTTAGTGACAGAAAACAATACAGAATGTCAGAGTCTGGATTTTTGCTTGTTGCTTTATTTTCCTATTTCACTTTTCTACATTATCCCCATATCCCTCCTCCCACCCTTCCATTTACATTTCCAGTTGTTTTCTTTCCTTGTAGATGGTCAACTGTAAAAAGGAAAAGAAAAAAATACTTAATGATCTCAGCTAAAAGTAACTCTTTTTAGAGACAGGAAAGGATAATGTCCGATGCATTAGATAATATAAAGGACTGAAAACCACAGAAACAATAGGCTTTAGTGCTTTATGGGGAAGTTGAACTACTATGCATTGCTTTGGCCAGGCTACCACCTAAGACCTATTCAGAATGTCACAGCTTTGGTTTCATTCATTCACTGATTCCTTTATTTAGTAAACATCTAAGGTTTGGCTATGTACAAAACACCACATTAGGCACGAAGAGAGAAGGGAAATAAAAAAAAGCTCTCAAGTAGTTTACACAGATGATATCTCTCTTCCTGCTCTATTCCCTAACCTGGCCCTAGAGTTTTGAGAAACATCAACATTAAATTTCATGAATGCCAACCAATTTTCCCTGAGATTCTTAACTACCAGAGGAGTTTGATTTTGATTCAAATACATAATATTTTGAAAATAAGAGAAGATGGTTTTGAATGTTACCTTTTTTGAATGTGGAGGGGAAAAAGAGGGGGATATTTCTAGATCTGTTATTTCATCAGTACAAGGACCACAAGATCCAGATGACTCAGGAGGAGAAAATGAGGCTGGTGACCTTATACAGCCCTCCCTTACTCAAAACAAAGTCAAGTGCAAGTCATATCATCATTTCTCTGATGTCATGGTCCTCTTAAAAAACAAAGGATGAACACAACCTGTGAGTAGACTGAGCTGCCTAAATGGGGACTCAACTAGCTGGGTAACTCAGCTCATCCTCTCCCTCAATCTCACCCTCTCTCCTTCCTTCTTCTCTCTGAAAGAAGGTAAATTTTGATGGTCAGAAGCTGCCCAGTTAACTTGGGGTTCACTGGCTCGATTTCTTTCTTGATTTCTTGATCTATCTCTCTCTCTTTATCTCTCTCTCTTCATCTCTCTCTGTCTTTAGCTCTCTCTCTCTCTCTCTCTCTCTCTCTCTCTCTCTCTCTCTCTCTCGCCTCTAGATTGAACAACAAGACCCTGCCCAAGATCCATTAAATGTCTGTTTTTGGACTCTCCTGGCTTAGAGTAAAGGTCAATACTAACAGTTTCTCTTGGAAACAACAACCCTGAGGCTCTTCTCCCTCCCAGTGTGATTTATTTCCTTATTTTTTTCTTTTTTATTTAAAGGGGCCATCCCCCTGACTACTTTTTAAAGAGGCTTATTCATTGAATTACCTCACTTTAAGTGAGTATCTGAAAAGACCTTAGCCTAAAAGACGAAAGTCTCCCAATGCATCCTGGGTTGTCTCTAGTCATCCTGATGAATATCTGGTTATTGGATCTAGATGACTCAGGAGGAGAAAGTGAGGCTGGTGACCTTGCACAGTCTGCCCTCACTCAAAACAAATTCAAGTGCAAGTCATGTCGTCATTTCTTTGTTGTCATGCTCCTCTTTGAAAACAAAGGATGAACACAACGACCAACCTCCCGCCAGTGGAAATTTCTTCTCTCAATGACAATCATCATTGCTTAGAACATTCTATCCATTCTATTAACCAGTTTTTTATCCCTAGTTAGCTGTATGACTACCTTAAGATGACATTTCTTCTCTTCACTTAACCTGTAGTAGCTGAACTTCTATAGAATGAAGCAAATGAGTCACAACTAGAACTAAACTGTAAGGTCGGGGAGTTGTTCTTCATCGAAAGAGGTTGCTAACCTCTGAAGCTGTGCATAAATTTGAAGGGTTCTATCAATTTGAACAGCAATATATAAAAATAAAAAATCAGTCACTGTGTCACATTTGTAATCCTATGCATTCTGTTTTATGCATTTAAAAACACATTTTTGAGCAGAGATCCACAAGCTTCTCTCAAAGGCCAAAGGAGTCCATGATACAAAAAACTGAAGAACCTCTGCCATAAATATTTCAAAGGATCTTCACTTTTAACTTACCCTGGAAAGGTGTATTTCTTTTCTTCTTAGGCTGCAATGTTAGACTTGAATGTTAGAGCTGGAAAAGGACTTTATAGAGGACCTAATTGAATCTTCTCATTTTATAGATGAAAAATCTGAGGTCTAGCAAGACTACTATTTGCTCAAAGTCACGTGGCTATTTAGTGGTACAACTCACACCTGAGCCAAAATCTTATGAAGCCAAGTTCATTGTATATTCCACTAGGGGATCACATGGTCACAGATGTAGAGCTTGAAGGGACCTTTCAGGTCACCTTGTACAAGTCCTTCATTTTCCAGATGAAGAAATGAGACCAGATAAGACAAGTTAACTGTCCAAGTTCACATAGGTAGAAATTGACATTTGGACCCAGATCCTCTGATTCCAAGCAGTCTCTCTGTAAAATCATGATAATCCATTCATACAGCCCCTTTATTGAGAACGTTGAATATATTTTTGATCTACACACCTCTGAGGCTCTGGTAATTGGGTCATATTTACTTACACAGTAGGACTTATGTTCAGAGCACTGAACAATAAATAAGCAGAGTGAGACAGTTGTTCCAACTTGCTTACATGAAGAATCTTGCTATCTAGAAATGACGAACGGATCTTTGCACGTCAGCATTTGAGAGTAATGGTGAGCTTTAATAGAGTCATCCCAAAAAAACAGAAATTTTTAAGAAGTATGAGAAGATGACCCATAAAAATACACAAGAAAATAGGAATGGGTTGAAACACAGAAGAGAATTGTCAGGGAGAAACTTTGAAATAAACTGGAAAATGAGAAAGGCAAAGAAGAGGAAATTCAGGAATCAACAACATCCAAAATTTTAGAAATTTATCACATGGAAGGAAGGGTATTAAAGGTTTGAGAAAGGGAAAGATAACTGGACAAAGTGGAAATTCAAGGGACCCTTGATAATATCATTCTGAGCTAATGATGAACAATCAAGATACAGTCACCGATTTCTCAAGTTATAGTTTTCCCCTTCCCACTGATCTCAGTGGGAGTTCTAGGTACCAGCACCTGACTCCACCTTGCAACCTGTAGGGTAATAGGAAACATAATGGGCTAAGAGCAGGGCTTCTTTGTCATTTTTGTGTCATGGATTCCCTTGGCAGTCTGGTGAAGCCTATGGAACCCTGCTCAGAATAATGTTTTTAAATGCTTAAAATAAAACACATAAGATTTAAAACAAAACTAATTACATTGTGATTCAGTTACCATTTTTTTTAAGATCACCTACTACAGATTAAAAACTCTTGATAAAGTCAAGAGATCTGAGTCTCACTGCTGGCTCTGCCACTTAATAGCTATATTATTGTCAGAAAATCATTTAATTTCTATGAGTCTTAATTTCATCATGGCTAAGGCAGAGACAATAATGTCTATTTTGTTGTAAAGAAAGTCCTTTGTAAACTATAGGGGAATGTAAGTTAATACGATTTACAATATCCATCTCAATCTTCAACTCCAAAAGATATGAGTGACTCATTGCCTCCTACTGGAGCTTGCCAGTAGTTTGCATCCTTATTAACACAACATTCTTCCATTGTGCGATTGAATCTGTTTTTTTCTGATGGAACATGAAAGCCAAATTTCTCATTCAAGAATGGATCCCTTTTTTCCCCCTTCTTTCTCTCTCAAGTAGTCATTGAGGGCATTGATAATAACTAAATTTTTGCAAGGTTCATTCATTCAATAAACATTTATTTTTTTGAATTTGAAAAATTTATTAAACACCTATTGTGGAAGTAAGGATCTGTCTTTGTGGGGTTGGGGGACTACAGGGGGAGAATAAAGCCACAATTAAATACTGCCTCTGCCCTCAGGATGTTTACATTCTGTTGTATTGAGAGCCAAGAAGGATGCGAGTACAGCAGCAGTCTAATAAATCTTTGGGAGGTGGGGGTGAATTAATTCACTGGTGTAGAGACAGGTAGACAGAGTTCTGTAGTGGGTATGTATTGGTTTGGGTAAACATTCTATTCATTACCGTTGCTGTGCTTCTGCCCGTTAGATCTCAGTCTAACTTGAAGGAAAAGGGCAGTGTCCTGACTATTACATGAGATTTCAATATTTTGGGGCTGTTTAATGAAGTGGTTGACTGGTAAAAAACAAACAAACAAAAAAATAAATAATTGAAGAAGAGAAAGACTTGAGACTAAATTACTTTTGGATGGATTCTCACAGAGCTTAGAAAGGTCTCATCTGACAGGGATGTAGAGTTCTCCTGACCTCTATTTAAATTTTTATGTTTTCATTCTCAGGCTTTCTACAGAGTTATATTTATAAGTTGTGTCTACATAGTATCTAAAATCTGATTGAAAGGAGAAAAACTGAGTAAAATGGGTTAAAGGTTAGGTGACCTTTGTAGGTGTGTGCATACATGTTTTTTGTCCCTACTACTTTGTAGCTCTCCTAGTAAATATAAATATTCATTGAATGAATGAATAAATGAATGAATAGTAACCATACTGAATTGACTGGTTAATTTCAGGCCTGATTAAATCACTCAACTTGAGAAAGCATTTTACTAGAGCAGAAGATTTCAAGGCCCAAGAAAATCCTGAAAGAACTTTAACCAATTCCCCTTACCACCACCAGTACCAAGACTACTTGCAACATAACATGTGATTGCTTACCTGTGTGTTGACAAATAGCCAGCCCTCTTATTGGTCAGGAACGACTTATTCAAGGGAGAGTATCCAAAAACCACATTCCACAACTATAATGGATAAATGTGTTCAGAAAGCAAATGACTTCTTAATTCATATACTTTGCATCAATATCAGAAAAATGCTTCCAAAAAAAAAGCAGTCCCCCATTCTAGATACAGAAAGAAGAGTGTACTTAGAAAATCAAAATGGTAGCCTGGAGTCAGAAAGATCTGAGTTCAAATCCAGGTTCCGACACTAATTGTGTAACCCAGGTCAAGTCACGTATTCTGTTTGCCTAATAAATGTTTGCCTGTAAAATGGCAATAATGACAGCACCTATCTCCCAGGGTGATTGCGGGAACCAAAGGAAGTAATATTTGTGACATGCTTAGAACAGTTCCTGGCACATTTTGAGCACTATATAAATATTAGCTAGCTCGCTATCGGAGAGAGTCTTTTCTGTCAGAGTGATATTGCAGACAGCAAGAGATCTAGACTTAAGATATTCATGTATTGTCTAGAAGGGCATTTTGATCCCACAGCTCATGACAATACAAGAAATCAAGAATCCAGTAGATAGGCAAATTATACTTTCCTACTGTCACCTCTTTAATTCAGTACGTCTGTCTCTGTCTTTTCCTTCTTTTTCTCTTTCTCTCTCCTTGCCTCTCTCTCCTTCCTTTCCTTTTTTCTTCTTTTTTCTCTCTCTCTACCTGTTTGTCATTCATTCTTGCTCTTGGTTGCTTTCTCTTTCTATCCTTCCCTATTTCCTTTCTCCATCCTCTCTAGCCCTTCTATCTCCTTTCTCTATCTTTTTCCCTCACTGAGTCTTTTTTTCTGTCTCTCCTTCTCTGTCTCTTCTCTCTCCCTCCATCCCTCTCTCCTCCCCTAAGAAATAGACCTTTATTTTACCCCTAGTTCTGAGCCTCAGTTTCCTCATTTGTAAAAAAGAGAAATAGCAATACAGTACTTGCCTCATTGGAGTATGAGGAAAATATAACTACAAATTGCTCTCTAAAATGCGAGCTAATATTATGAATAATCGATTGGAGCCACAACTTATAATACCACTAGATTAAGTATGAACCTGACAATAGATATTTTAAACAAACTCCTAGACCCATTCTCAGGCTGGTCATCTCTAAATATATCTCCATTCAGCATCTACCTCTTTATTTTGTTCTGGTGGTTCATTTCATTACTTGATTTCATGTGGCATTTCAAAAGGAGAACCAGACTTAGCTCACTTTAGATTTTCCATCATTTTGGTATGGATTCCTTCAAGGTCTCTGGTGCTAAACTGGCATCATTAGCTCTGAAACCTGGGGCCCAAGTCTCCCTTGAAGAACTGTATGATTCTCAAGTCCATAATACTTTGGAGATGCATGCTTCATTGAAGTGTCATTGATTTTCAACTAAAGTGAAATGCTTTCATTTAATGCTTTCTTAAGAGAATTACAGTGAAGGTTGGAAAGGGTTTGGCTTTAGAGAAATCCATTATTAATTTTACATGGCAAAATTGGGATTTATAAATTGAAATTTAAATGTAGAGGTCCTTTACAGCTGCAAAATCACCATGTGGTTCTAATGTTATTTGTCTAATTCTTTTTTTTTCTAATGGAAAGATTGCTTTGTCTAAGTTTTCTAAGCCTGTCAGCTTGACTCAATAAAGCTTTCTGCTTCTGCAAGAAGACTGCTGATTGTTTGATCAGCAAGATGGATGTTGCCCTGAGTAGATGTCTGTGATAGTAGATCACCAGTTGCCTCTAAACAGGGCTGAGGAACTCAGATGAACAGCAGAAGCTATGTCTTCTGGTCATTTCTATCACTCCCCCAATCAATAAGGTAGACTTGCAACTGATTTGGACATCAGAGAAACATTTTCATTTTATGACTCAAGGGGTCCCCCTTTGAATCTAGCAAGTTTAAAATGTGACCACCTTCACTCAGGCAGCTTTAACAGCTAGACCACTTTGGAAAGTTTCTTGAAAAATGATTCTGAGCATCCTCAATGTTCTGAAGAGGTTTTGGGCAAATGCAGTCTTTTTAA
>JAQQSK010016219.1:0-5000 GCA_028658325.1 Potorous gilbertii | reverse complement strand
TAAAAGGGAAGAATATGAGAAAAGATGGACTGATAAAAGGAAGGCCTGATTAAGGAATGCAGTGGCTAGAAGCAGAATAGAAATTTGAGGTGGGACAGAATAAAGAGTGAGAGGAAGAAACAAATAAAATGTGATCAATGGACATGCACAATTAGTATTGATGACTGTGAATATGAACGGGATAAGCTTACAGAGGCAGCTAGCAGAACGAGTTAGAAATGGAAGACAACAATTTGTTGTTTACAAGAGGTACATTTGAAACAGGAAGACATACACAGAGAAAATAGAAGGTTGGAGAAGAATTTATTTCAGCTAAATAAAAAAAAATAGTACCAACAGTGATCTCAAACCGAGGAAAGCAAAAATAGACGTAATTAAAAGAGATAATTAGGAAAAGTACATTATGCTAAAAGATTCAATAAACAAGAAAGTAACAAAAATATTTATAGCAAGTTTCTCTGATAAAGGCTTTACTTTTCAAATATATAATGAGAGCAGAAGTAAGTTGAATGTATACAATTAATAGCCTATCCTCAATAGATAAGTGGTCAAATGACATAAACAGGCAGTTTTCAGAAGAAATTGAATCTATCCTAATGTGGGAGAAAAAATATTCTAAATCACCATTCATTAGATAAAGACAAATTAAAATAGCTCTGAGGGACAACTTTACACCTATCAGAAATGACAAAATCTGGAAGGGATGAGGGAAAAATTTATAGTAAATTGCTAATGAAATACTGAATCATTCTGAAGAGAAATATGGAACTATGCCTAAAAGGCTATAAAACTGTGCATACTCTTTGACTTTAAAGATACCAAGAGAAAAGGAAAAGGACCTATACTTAATAACAATATTTGTGGCAGGTCTTTTCATAGTAGCATAGAAATGGGAATCAAGGGGATGTTCATCAATTCAGGAATGACTGAACAACTTGAGGCATATGATTATGGAGCTGTATTGTATTATAAGAATTGATGAGGAATTTTCAGATAAACAACAACAACAACATGATAAAACCTGTTTGAACTGATACAAAATGAAATTTGAAGAACCAGGAAATCATAGTGTATGTAACAGCAATGTTGTAATGATGAGCAACTGTAAAATACTTTGCTACTGTGATTAATGCAACAAACTAAGACAATCTCAAAAGACTCATGATGTAAAAATGCTATCCACACTCAGAGAGAGAACCAATAAACTCTGAGTGGGAAATGAACTATAATTATCTAACCTTCTTTATCTTTGCTGTGTTTTTTGGTAGTGTATCTAATAAGAAAATATGTTTTGCATGATTTCAGGTGTATAAGTGATTTCATAGAGGAATTATGGTGCCAAGATGGTAGAGTGAGGAAGGAACTCGCCTAAGCCCTCCAAAATTTCCCTCCATACAACGAGAAGAATTGCTGCAGAATTGATTTAGGAGCAGGAAAGCAGTTTACCAGCATGGCAACTGAAGGTCTGTCTCAGTGGGGTAGAAAGGGAACATGGCTCAAGGGCAGCAACTACCTTCCTCATAGCAGAGGGCCTGCAGAAAAACTCCAAGCCTGGAGCAATTTACCAACAAGGCAGGCCTCCTTGCATCCAGCAACCCCCTAGGCAAGTGAGCAATTTGTGCATTATAGTGTCCCACTGGCACAGGATCACTTAGCATGGCATGCCCACATGAGAGAGAATGCTGTGCTCTTTGAGCAAAGCAAAACTGAGACAGCCTAAAGTAAATATAGGATACACAAATTTGTAAAATCAACCCCAAATATTTACATGAACTATCTATGCCCAACCTGTGGTAGAGCACTCCAAGCTCATATTGCTTGGATCAGCCAGAGTTGGACAAAGTGAAATTTAATTTTATCATGGTGATGTCATTTTGCTCCTCTTTGAAGATGAAGGACAACAACTAATAGCACCTCATTAGCTCTACCTCTGGCACAATCCAGTAGCTGGACCTTGATCCTATTGCTGACTAACAGTTAAGTCACACTCCAAGGCTGGCCAACAGTGAGATCTTGTCTCTGATCCGTACCAGAAGAGAGATGCTATTTTCATACCACCCCATCAGCAGGGTCCCACCCTTGGGGCAGAACAGCAAGATACCTCTTTCAGATCCAGCCAACAGAAAGACTCTGTTAGCATAGCAACCCAGCAGCAAGTTTCCACCCCCAGAGCAAGCCAAGAGCTAAACATCAAACCCAGGAGAGGCCAAAAGGGAGACCCCACCCTCCACTACAAGACAGAAAGGAAGTCTATCCTACCAAGAAAGTAAGCAGCTAAGCCCAGAATCCAACTGGAAACTAACAGTAGGACCCAGAACCTGGTACAAGAAGCTGGGGATACTGCAAGGCCAGAATGCACCTCTCACATGAAAACACCAAGTAACAACAACAAAAAAACCCCCCAAAACAGAAAAATAATGAGCATTGGTTTTAAAAGGTTGACTATAGAAAGTTACTATGGTGATAAGAAGAAATGAGGCATAAACTTAGAAGAGGACAATAGTATCACAATGACTACATCTTAAACCTCAAAGAAAAATATAATTTGGTCTCAGGCCCCACATGAATTTCTGGAAGAGACTGACGAAGTATTTAAAGAAACAAATTAGAGAACAGGAAGAAAAATTGGAAAGAGAAATGAGAGTAATGCAAGAGAATCATGAAAAAAGAATCAATTTAGTGGGGGAAAAAGTATACAAAAATTTAGCAAGGAAAACAACTCCCTAAAAATAGAATTAGCCAAATGGAAAAGCAAGTACAAGGACTCACTAAAAATAATAATTCTTAGAGCTAGAAGGGACCTCAGGGATAATCTACCTCATTAAGTGATGAGGAATGTATTAAATGGTGGAATCTTCAAAGATTTTAAATGTCTGAAACAATTAGAAGCAAATAAAATAAATTCAATAAGAAAAAAGTATAAAATAATGGCATTACAGAAATTCAAATTTTGAAAAGACCTCAGAACTGGAAGGTTCCTACCCAGAACTGAACAGATAGATCATTCTACAAAATCCTCCAAAGAAGTCATTTTATTTTAAGGAGAAGTATGAGGTCGATGAAAGTATATAGAACAATTCCCCAAATGTGATTTTTGTTCCCATTAAATTTGAAATTAATTATTGATCTGTCCTATTTATCCAAGATTTACATAGTTGGATGTCCAAGTTAAAGTCTGTTGAGCTGATAAGAACAACAAATATTCTTTAATCCATTTTGTTTTCCCAGTATAAGTTTTTAGACCAAATTCTTTTTAGTGAATTAGAGTCCTTTTTGGAGCTGAGACAATGCAGTCAGTACAAATTCAGTAAACAAGAGTAATTGAATGAATTGGAATGGTAAAAATGCACATATTTCTCAACAGCCGATGACATTTTTACATAAATGGATCATATATTAGGAAATAAAGGAAATAAAAATTGAAAAAAGAGAAATTCAATAACTGTATCTTTTGCAAGTCATGACACAATAAAATTGGTAAAGAAGAAAAGAAATGAGCATAAGAAAAAAGACCTGAGTAAAGACAAATTAATGACATCTTGAAGAGTGATTGAGTCAAATAAAACTCATAAAGATAATAAATAATCATGTTAAAGATAATAAGCATGATGTCACAAAATGCCAAAGCTTTTAGGCTACATAACCTAAAAAATATGTATATCTATGAAAATGTTTATTCACAAAATAGAAAAATGAGAGTGTCAATGATTTGAGCATCCAATTAACAATACCAGAAAATAAATTATCCATCTAAAAGATCCAAAAGAACAAATATTGAAAATTAGAAGGGAAAAAGCATTCTAAAAAGATTTCAGAACTTATAGAGAGGTCTAATAAAAACCATTTAACAAAAAGTAATTTTGTTCTGTAATTTCAATTTCATTTTCCTGGTTTGGAATTTAAGGTGAAAAGTATGAAAATTAAATGACAAGATATGTTTGTTGATAAGAGTAATGAATTCTGAGAAGATTTTTTGAATAGGACCAGTTTGCAAAAACCCAATAGTGACTCAAAGGCATCAAGCCATCCAAATCTCTGTGCCTCTTTTAATTATCTGTGGGTACATGTATGTGTTTGTTATAAGATCATAATTACCAAGCAGTCCCTTGTGTGAGTTAGCCTCATCCAAACCAATTCAATTAAATTCAGAAAACATTTTTAAGCACCTATTATGAACTAGGCACACTGTACTAAGTGCTGGGGATGGAGATAAAGAGAAAGATAGCTTCTGCTCTCAAGGAGTTCGCATTTTAATAGGAGTTGGTAGTAAATACTTCGAAAAGATCAAGGACTGATAAAGCTCAGGAGGTAATATTAAAATCAGTATTCAAAATAGATCAAAAGTCCACTTGCAAAACCAAGTGACTCCCACATAATGAAGACGGCATATTCTTTATGATGACCAGGCAAATGAGTATCCTCTTATTTTATCTATACTTTTTATATATATAAATTTATTTATTTAACTTTACACATTCATTTTCACAAAATTTTGGGTTCCAAATATTCTCCCCGTTTGTCCCCTCTCCCCACCCAGTACACTGAGCATTCTAATTTCCTCTATCACCAATCTGCCCTCTCTTCTAGCATCCCTCCCTTCTCTTGTCCCCATCTTCTCTTTTGTCCTGTAGGGCCAGATAACTTTCTATTCCCCATTACCTGTATTTCTTATTTCCTAGTAGCAAGAACAATACTTGACAGTTATTCCTAAAACTTTGAGTTCCAACTTCTCCCCATCCCTCCCTCCCCACCCATTCCCTTTGGGAAGGTAGGCAATTCAATACAGGTCATATCTGTGTAGTTTTGCAAATGACTTCCATAATAGTCGTGTTGTGTAAGACTAACTATATTTCCATCTCTCCTATGCTGCCACACCCATTGTTACTATTCTCTCTTTTGATCCTGTCCCTCCTCGAGTGTTGACTTCAAATTGCTCCCTCCTCCCATTGCCCTCCCTTCCATCATCCCCCCCACCCTGCTTATCTCCTTCTCCCCCACTT